>VDFB02370070.1:0-67884 GCA_007258455.2 Sequoia sempervirens
CCACTTGTACTTTTCTTGTCATCAACATATCCTGCCCAATCTGCATCTATATAAGCACTCAAATAAAAATTAGAATCCTTTGGATACCACAAGCCATGTTCTAGTGTTCCCTTCAAGTATCTGAATATCCTTTTCACTACTGCAACATGTGACTCTTTAGTATCTTTCTAAAATCTAGCCACAAGACAAACTACATGCATGATATCTAGTCTAGTAGAAATTAGATATAGTAGTCCTCCAATCATTGATCTATATTTTCTCTGATCAGCCTTAAGAGATTGATCATTCTTACTTAGCTTGCAACCATTAACCATTGGAGTACATACCCATTTAGAATCTTCCATTCCAAACTTCTTCAACATTTCCTTGACATATTTTGGTTGTGAAATGAATATACCTTTTTCTGTCTGCTTGATTTCTAACCCAAGGAAGAAATTAAACTCCCCAAACATAGACATCTCAAATTATTTCTGCATCTCTTCTACAAATCTCTTGCACGTAGCTTTGTTTCCTCCAACGATTATATCATCAACATACACAACCATAATCTAGATTTGAATCAATCCAGATTAAGAACCTATCCAACCTTACATACCAAACTCTCAGAGCTTGCGTTAATCCATATAATTCCTTTTTCAATCTGTATACTATATTTGGTTTGTATGATAACTAAAATCCTGTTGGTTGTGCAATGTATACCTCTTCTTCCAATTCACCATTCAAGAAAGCATGCTTCACATCCATCTAATATACTTTGAAATCTTTATGTGCTACAAAAGCCGAAAAAATCTTGATAGCTTTCATTCTCACCACTAGAGAAAATGTCTTATCAAAATATATTCCTTCTACTTGTGAGTAGCCATTACACACAAGCCTTGCCTTGTTTCTTACCACTTCTCCATTTGCATTCAGTTTGTTTTGGAATACCCACTTAGTTCCAATCAAATTCTTGTTTGCTAGTCTTGGGAAAAGTTCCCAAATCTAATTTATCTCAATCTGCATTAATTCTTCTTCCATAGACTTGATCCAATATTCATCCTTGCATGCTTCAATCACCGTTTTAGGTTCAAATTTAGAGAGTAAATAAATATTTACCTATTCTTCAGCCATAACAACTTTTCTTCTTTTCAACACACCCTTTATTTTGTCACCAATGATCTGATCTTCAAAATAATTCTTTTGAAAATACTTAGGGGTCTTAGGGATCCTTTCTAGAGCTTCTCCTCTTCAATCTATTTTTTTTTTCCTTATCTTCATCTCTGTCATTTTCTCTGCAAGAGTACTCATCTGATTCATATCCATCTATTACTACATAATTATTTGATAAGTTTTCATCCACTTTGACATTTTCACTTTCAATAAACTTCTAGAATCTCTTGTTGTAGCATTTGTAAGCTTTGATTCTTATAGAATATCTAATGAAAATACCTTCATTAGATCTTGTATCAAAATTTCCTAAGTTTTCTTCATCTCTTCTAAAAGTATTTGATAGTATAAATCCTTCCATACCACAACTTGTAGGGAGTCTTTGCACTATTTAATCTCACTTGAACTTTGTTATGAATGTAATCATCAGTATGAATTGCTTCTCTTTAGTAGACTTCTGATAGGTTTGCTTCTTTCATCATTGTTCTTGTAGCTTCTTGAATAGTCCTATTCTTTCCTTCAACCACTCCATTATGCTGAGGAGTCCTAGGGGTAGATAAATGCCTCATTATCCCATGATTTTCACAAAAATGATTAAACTCATTGGAGGTGAACTCTCCACCTCTTTTAGACCTCAAACACTTGATTTTCATATCCATTTCATTCTCAGCCATAACTTTGAATGCTTTAAACTTATCTATAGCTTTTGATTTTTCTTTGAGAAAAGTAACCCATGTGATTCTAGAATAAGAATCAATCAATATCATGAAATACATGCCACCTTGAAGGATTCTTACTCTAGTAGGACCAAAAAGGTTTGTATGCATCAAGTCCAATAGTTCGATAGTAGATTGATCTTTGACTTTGAAACTTCTTCTTGCTTTCTTTCCAATTTGACATTCCTTGCAGATAACATTAATGGAATTTATAATCCTTGGCAGATATCTCACAACTTGAATTGATCCTCACTAGACAATCAAAATTAATATGAAACATCCTTCTATGCCATATCAACTTTCATTAATCTAAGTTATAAAGTAGTGATCATCAACACCTTTAATTTGATAAATATGTCCATTTGTCCTTCTAGTAGAAACCATAGTTTTAGAGATTTTTTTGATCTTATATCCATCATCCCAAAACATAAGATTATATCCTTTGCTACACATTTTTCCAACACTCAAAATGTTATGTATTAATCCTTAATATAAAGAACATCATCTGTATTATGCTTACCATCAAAATTATTAGAACCTTTTCCACATATCTTAGGAGATGTATCATCAAAAAACTTGAATAAAATTCCTTCATATTTATCAAGTTTAATGAACTTACTTTGACACTAGTCATATAATTTGAGCATACATTATCAATAATCCAATAGTCCTCCTTTCGAACATGAAGATTAGTCACCATAGCATTGTGACCTATTTTCGAATCACTTTCTTCACACATCTCTCAAAGTTAGCAAGATTAGTTTCATCTTTAATAGCCATGAACAAGAATTCATTATATTCATCATCCCCATAATAATATTCATCATAAGATATATTGGAATCTTCTCTAACATAATAAATATTCTTGATTACTTTACCTTTGTTTTCCTTACAATTTTTTGTTTTTGGATTTTGATTGTGTTTGCATGTTTTTCATCTTGAATTTTTTTGATACAAAAAATTCAAACACAATAAAAATCCAGAAACAAAAAATTGTAAGCATTATGGATTGTGGAAATATCATAGCATTAATTTATTTTCCTTGTTCTTATCATTAAAATCTCTATTTGGACATCTTGAAGAATAATGACCTATCTTACCACAACTGAAAATTTTGAAAGGAAGCTTACCCTTTTTCATTTTCCTTACAAATTTTTCTTTTACATCATCAAGACTCTCTTGATCTCATTCCTTAGTATTTTATGATTTTCCAGCCTTAAAAGCAATCTGAAATTTTGCATTACTTGTACCAAATTATCTCATTTCAAAAGAAAATAAAGCACCATACAACTGATCTCTAGAGTATTTTCTTAAATATTGAACCTCCTCAATAGCATAAGCTTTATGGATATAAGATTTAGGGAGAGTTCTCAATACCTTCTTTACCACTTATTCTTCAAGATTTTCACCAAGATGTTTGATGAAATTGACAACTTCGTCCACCTTCTATGTGTAGCTTGTAATGTTTAAATCTTCATACATCCATAGGTTCTGAAATGTGATCTTTAGATTCTGCATCTTAGCTTGTTTGACCATATCACCTCCTTCATAAATAATTTCCAATTTTTTCTAGATCTCTCTAGTATATTTTAAAATCATAAATTTTACAAGTTCAGTATTAGAAAGACAACTTAAAAGATCATACCTTGCTTTACCATTGTTCTCATAGGTCTTGATCTCATCATCATTCTTCAAACCACCATCAACCATAATATATTCAATCTCAATAGACTTCCAAACTCCAAATCCAAGATATATTAAGAAGCCTTCCATCATTGTCTTCCAAAAGCTATAGTTTAATCCATCAAACAAACTCTTATGCACCATCCTAGATCTACCTCAAGTGATTAAGATTTCTTCCAAGGAACCTTGCTCTGATATTAATTGTTGAATGCACTCAAGAAAAATGAGAGGGGTGTGAATTAGTTGTACATTAAAACTTCAAAACCCTCAAACATTCATATCCACATCAACTTAGTTAACCCTTAAACTATTAGAATTATTTCGCATGAAAGCAAATAACAAAAACTTGAAACACATCAACACCATGCACAATAGAACCCCATATTTACATGGAAAACCGAAGAAGGTAAAAACCATGGTGAGGATTAGCTCACAATATAAAGTAATTTCAAAACCTAATACAAAGGTCTCACTTCCCAAAAGAAAGAAGGGCTCATTGCTAGATTACAAAAAAGAAGAAATAAGAATGTTACAGTGAGAAATCCATCTCAATGCAACAAAAAAGATCCATCAAAACATCACCAACACATTCACAGTCTCTCTAAAGATCATAGAAACCTTCTTCTCACTACTTCCAATAGTCTAACTCATTAATCTCACACTGCACTTCAAAAATTCACTCTTCACAACTCTAAAATTCACATCACACCTTTCACCCTCTAATTCTCCATCAACTCAACACTTATTGATACCTTTCTTCAACCTTGAAAACTTTCCCCAAGGTCAGCTATGCACCTCAACAATACAAATTCAAATTAGGTCAAAACTAAGCATTGTTGTAGTGGAAAGGAATGAAAGTGAACCACACCACTTCTAAACTTGGACCCAAACCATCATATATGCCACACCATGCTTCCAAAACTATCAAAGCAAATCCATAATTAGTGTAAACACCCAAGGTTGATAGAACTAGTGTAAACACCATTAACATTTAAGTACGTGCTTCCTCAAATCCAAAGATGACTCACATAACACATACAACACTTGAATACAATCTAGAATATTCCAATAACACTATGAAATCTAATAAGTTATTTCACAAGAACTTTCACCTAAAGAATGTACACACCTAGTACACTTCAACAACTTTCCATACATTATAACTCAAGAAATCAACTTGCCAATCTCTAAACCATGAATAAATTTGACTTAAGGTAGATATGAACATCATCAACACATTTAAAAAACTACAAGACTAGAAATCAAACTATGGAGAAATGCTAAGAAAAACCATTTCTCCTAGACACCATTCAACATATAGTTCACACACTGGTGAACATAACTTCTTCTACACAACAATTGAGACCTAGAAATTCTAGATATAGAACCTCTAAACACATTTTACCAACATATTCAAACCACACAATAAAATATTCAACCATGAAGAAATGTGGAGCACAACCAAAACACCACACTATACACTAGAACACCTATGCAATACATTGTTTCATCTTTTATTCAAATTTTATCAAAAACACTTGGAAACCAAGCACCAGAGAAACATACTCATCATCTTCAACACTTCCTCATCATCACTAAACCAACAACATCCACAAACATAAGCTTATCAAAGCAACACTAGAAGTTGAAACTAGTAGCACTTACTAATGATAATATAATGAAACTAATCAAACCAACAACACAACTTCTCAACCATCACCAATCATCAATGACAACAAAAACACAAGCCTACAACAATCTCCCCCAAGCTTGTTGACATCAATGAAAACACAAACTACTAATTTTCAATAATACTATCTATTAGTAAACATTGGAGATGATCAACGAAAAAACTATGAATCCAATGTTACAGATGAAATCAAAATCAGAGTTTAGTAGCCCCCATTATGATGATTTAAATAAATTGTTCTATTAGGAAATTTTACTATATGTTAGTACAAAACCATCTTTTGACCATCACTTTCACATTTACTATTTTAAGATTCTAAGAGAGATACCTTGGTGTAGAGGAGTGAAGATGCTAAGCCAATGACCATACCAACCCCTGAGATTCGAGGTCTTATGAGAAGAGGTTGTGGATGGTGCCATCAAACATGAGGTGAGTTCCTTATACCTTCTCCCTCTAATTTAACTTAGTTTTTTGTAGTATTTTAAGGAATTTTTCTAAAATCATGGTGTCAGTAGCCCCCATTATGATGATTTAAATGAATTGTTCTATTAGGAAATTTTACTATATGTTAGTACAAAACCATCTTTTGACCATCACTTTCACATTTACTATTTTAAGATTCTAAGAGATATACCTTGGTGTAGAGGAGTGAAGATGCTAAGCCAATGACCATACCAACCCACGAGATTCAAGGTCTTATGAGAAGAGGTTGTGGACGGTGCCATCAAACATGAGGTGAGTTTCTTATACCTTCTCCCTCTAATTTAACTTAGTTTTTTGTACTATTTTTAAGAATTTTTCTAAAATCATGGTGTCCCTATCCAAACTGGGTGACTATATCCTCTTTGGGTAACCCTATCCCAAAAAGGTTCCCATGTCCCATAATGGTGCCTATGTCCTAAGTTATTTTTTCTTTTCTTTCAACTGTTTGGTTACTAATTTTTCCATGTCACTGATGATTTCCTTTGCTTCTTCCAAGACCCCCCATGTGCTTGAAAAAATTTGGGAGGATGATTATTTTCTCTTCTCTAAGAGAAGTTTACATGTATTACTAAGGAGGAGTAGACTTTGTCTATCACTAGGTTGTATTGGGTATACCTCACTGGGTTGTATACGAATACTTGCACATTTCATCTCCCAATAGGGGAGATGGCAGTGACCTTGGAGGATATACCACATACTTAGAATACCTATACAAGGTGAGATCATCCATTTTTATGAGTTCCACACATACCAAAAGATGAGAGATGATATTTAGTATTGTACTGACCACCGCATAACTCCTACTGACTCTAGAGCTCGCATCAAGCTTGGGTTGCTTTTGAATGTCAATGTTCCCTTGGTTCGTTGGATCATGTGTGTGACTATCAGCCTAGCTCTTGCACTTGATGGAAAAGGAAAACACCATGATTGGGGCCTCATTCATACTGTGTGAGAGATGGAGGAGTACCTGATAGTCTATTGTTGGAGATGGAACATGTTCACACATCTTTATTGTGATCTTGGTTGATTTGTCCACCGAGAGCTCCACAACATTGTCCATAATACCCTTCTTCAAGTATGGGAATTTGAGCATATTACTGTATCGAACCTACCAAATTTCCCACCATGATGGATTTTGGTTACCCATGAGCCTTCTATTATACCTTGGGGAGATCCTAACAGTGTAAAGATCTGATGCATTAGAGAATCAAGTTCAATCACCTAGAGGAGGATGATATATAATGGAGACCATACATGAATCTACAATAGTGGCCAAGTATTACAAAATTGTTGGCTAGGATGCAGTAGGATAGGCTATTTGTTGGATGCCATGAATATTTTGTCATGCCCTTCTATGATGATCATGTCATACATTAATTTGGATAGATACATATAGCACCCAAATAGTGATCAAACTTCTTTAGATCTACACATAGTGATGTGAGACTAGGGGACATCCATCCTACAATTATTGATGTCACCTTTAGTGATTTTATTGATGAGGATCGAGATGCAACACCAAAATCTTACTTGGATGATTTGGGAACAACTATAGATTATGAGAGATGGTGGATGACATCACTACCTCATCATGTCTTCCTTGACAATCATCCTGTAGGTGATCTTGGACCTTTTTCATATTGAGAGGATGTGAGAGATGATGCAGGCATGGATGGAGATACTTCTGATGAGGAGGATCAACAACCAATGAGAGAGGATCCTAGGGAGCTAGTAGAGGTCACAAATATCTTTGAGGAGAGACCTACGTCTTGTCCTGACATTACCTAGGCACATCCATCAACTACAGTAGGAATTCAATCCCACAAGCATGGAGAGAGCAGCCATGCAACTCCTACCAAATCCCCAACCCATCATAGGAGAATTGATACAACACCTATAGTGTCCTAATGAGATCCTGAGTGGTGGGTTGGTGACCTAGGTGATGTTATATGCTATTTATGTTCTATGCATTATTAACTATGCTTATTTTTATTAATTATACATAGTTTTGGTTGATTGCCATGTTCTCTTTTTCACATTTGGCACATGGGAGTGGCTTGACTTCTTTACTAGAGTCACCAAAAATATTGTTCCACCGATGCCCCCACACCAGGAGACAGAGAATGAGCATAGGACACCACCTAGCATGGGGTTCCATGTTGATTTTTTTAAGCCTCTAATATGGTGGAGGACATCTTATGATGATGTCATGAGGACTATTGATTTATTTAGATTTGAGATTGAGGAGGTCTAAGCTAGAGAGGATCAAATGAGAGCTACACTAGAGGAGCTCAAGGCTTCATACAAGGAGCTTCAAGCCATTTGGGTTCCTTCCAAGAGTGGTACATAGCATTTCTTATAGTTAGAACTCAACAGGGTACATGTGGAGCTTACCAAAGTGTAGGTAGATAAGGATCAAATTGACTAGGAGTGTGTCACAACACTCATACATGAAGGGATAACTATAGGCTATGTTTAGGGCCTACGAGAGTGAATGAGCTCCATGATACGCTCATAATCCATCATCTCCCAATGAGTACCACCACTAGTTCCCAAGGAGTCTATTAGCCATAGGCTCACTTAGATGTATTATACTATGAAACACCACATTTTGTTATAGTGGTAACCATGATGTATATGAATTTTATGATCTATAAATGAGCATATTTTTATTTCTATTTATTAGATGTTGATGTGATCTATTAAATGATCTTGAGATCATTTAATAAATGTCTCCATGATCTAATTTCTATATTATCTAGTTAATAACTTACACTCTTTTAGATGCTACATCTTTTTATTAAGTGTAATTATGATAAACTAGATGCCCTTCTGATCTAATTTGTGAAATTAAATGCATACAATGATCTAATTTAACACAACACACACATGATTGAAAAGTATGTAAAATAAAGTAATAATTCAATTAAATACATAATTACTCAAAATAACTCGAGACTCACAAATTTGTGTTAAGAATGAAACAATGTGAGATAAAATAGAAAACTATATTCTTAATCTAATCAACATGCTTTAAATAACATACTATTCAAAATATTGTTAGATGTAGTATCCATGCAAGTGTGCAATACTGATAGGTTCTTTTAGAGGTGTACCATTCATTTCTTTAATTTTATATGCTCTAGACCCATAAACTTCGTCAATGCAATAGGGTCCTAACCAATTCAAGCTAAACTTTCCTTTCTAATCAAGAGCGACATTAACATTACTTTGATTTTCATATAACACCAAATATCCTTTGTTAAAAGAGTGAGGAATTACATTGTCATTATAATTACATTGCATTATTTTTGAACAAGCTTGGAGATGCTCAAGAGAATTTATATTGTACATAAAGCATTTCAAGCTGTTATAATCATTTTCCACTATAAGTATTATCATCAATTAGTACCCTAAGAGAGATTTCAAGGAGGGAATTTCTAACTCTAAGGGAATAATTGTATGTACACTATAAAAAAGTTTTTATGGTGTATTTCTTGTAAATGTATGAATACTTGTGCGATAAGACCACAATGCATAAGTAAGTTGAGTGTGCTAATCCTTGTTATGTTTACTAACTATTTTATGCAAGATTTGTTCAAGTGTTTTTCTTTTTCTTCTTCTTTACCATTAGATTGTGGGTAAGAAGGTGTATAAAGGCAATGTTGAATGTGAATGTTTCCAAAAAATTATTCACTTATTCATAAATGGCATTCTTATTGCAAGTATGAGCAAGATTGGTGGTGTTGTCATTAATGTTGTCATTGATGTCAACATAGTTCAAAATGTTATAGATTGTGCATGTATAGTTGAGATGCTATTAAGATGTTGTGAGTATATGGAGCTATCCTTATGATGTTGCAGATGTGCTGAAATGATGAGTTACCAAGTGCTTTTGAGAAAATTAATAAAGAGTGAAGTCATAAGTATGTATGTGTTTAGAATGTGCTCCGATATGTGCTCCACATTTCTTCTATGTTGATCCTATGTTTGTGTGGATCTGAAGGGTTGTTTTTGAATATTTTTTGGTGTCATCTCTTGATTTGTAGCTTTTGGTTTGATGGAGTGTGAAAGTTGTGGTCACCGGTGTGTGAATTGATTTGGTAGAATTGTTTGTCTATGGACTAGGAGAAATGTTTCTGCTCTAAAGTACTCTGCTGTTTTGTTTTAGGTCTTGTAGATCTATAATATTCCTTGTGAAGGTGCTCTCTAGGTTATAGTAGAGATGTGTGTGGTTTGGTGTTTTGGAAGATGTGTTTTAGAGTTGCTATATGTGTTTGCATAGTTCAAATGGACTGGTGGAATATGTTCTGTGTTCGAAAGTGGTTACACTTATTGTGGATGTATTTGAAGGTATCTAAGATGTGTTCTCATGCATGATGAAGCATGTTACATCGTTCGCATGTTATCTTCTTGCTAGGAAGAATGCACTTCAATGTTCATTCATGTTTTCATTAGGTTTGGCCAAGCTGGTGTTTACACTTCATATGAAGAATTAAAATTTAATTAAGGAAGCATGTGGTTGATTCAAGATGTTGATTTTGGTCTTGGTTAAATGTTTTATTAGTCCACTCTCATTCTTTTCCACTGTTGAGTTGCCAAACTAATTTGAATTTATGAAATGAAGCGTATGTGGCTGACCTTGGAGAATGTTTCTAAGGTTGAAGATGGTATAAATGCAAGTCAAGTTGCGAAATATTAAATCATACAAAGTAACGAAGTAAGCCACAAGTAAAGAGTATATTTGTGTGAAAGTGAGTTGAGGTAACAGTAATTTATTGTGCTAGATTCCTTAAAGCAGTGAGCTAAAGGTTTTTGCAATCTTTTAATCTAGGAAGCAGATGTGTGTAAATTTTTGTGGTGGATCTTTCTGCTATCTTTTGTATCTGTAGGTAGTGAGCCTCCCTGTTGGACAGTGAGTCCTTTCTTTAGGCAGTGAGCCTATGTATTCAGGTAGTGAGCTTCTTATATTTAGTTTTTCTATCACTTTATATTGTGAGTTAATCCTCACCATGGTTTCTCCCTTATTGGGTTTTCCATGTAAAATTTGGTGTTCATTGTGTTGATTTTGCTTTATGTTATCTACATTTCATGTTCGTACTTAATAACAAAATAGTGTGGTTGTAAAGTTGATAAGTGTTTGAATTTTTGTATTTGAATTTGGTGACAACTAATTCAACCCCCCTCTTAGTTGTCATGTTCCTTTTAACAATTGGTATTAGAGCTTTGGTTCCTTGGTGTAGAGCTTAACCGCTCAAGGAAGATCTAATGGCACATAAGTTGGCGATCCCTATGTTTAATGGATCTAATTAGAGTGACTGGAAAGTGAAAATGAGAGGATATATATCTCTCTTGGTTACAAGACCTAGAAGGATATTGAGATGAAGTATGCTTCACTGGTGAGTGGTCCGAATACTGCAAATGAGGTTTGTTCTTATAAGGAGAATGAGAAAGCAAGGTATGCTATTTATAGTACTTTATCCAAGACTGAGCAAACAAAAGTTATTTCTCTGAGCACTTCTTATGAAGTTTGGAAGAAGTTGGAAGATCTTTATGAAGGAAATGACAGAGTGAAATTGACAAAGAAGCTGATGGCAAAGTGTAGATAGGAGAATATGAAAATGGAAGGAGAAGATATTGCAAGCTATTTTCAGAGGATTGATCTAGCAACAAATGCAATTAGAAATCAAGGGGGTACTTTGATTGATGAAGATATAATTGAGAAGATTCTAACAAACCTACCAGAGTGTTATAGTGACAAGGTTTTAGTTATTGAGGAGACATATGATCCTAAGAAATATACTAAAAAAAAGCTATTTGGCACCTTGACTGCATTTGAGATGAGAAAGTTTGGAAAGAAAGAGGAAAAGATAGAAACAATATTTAAAGCAATAAAGATTGAAGATGATCCAGATAGTGATGGTTCAGATGAGTTGGAAGCGAACTTGACCAGAAAGTTGAACAAAGGTACCAGTAATTATAAAGGTATGTTTCCCTTTAAATGTTTCAGTTGTGGTAATATTGGTCATTATGCTTCAAGATGTCTAAATAGAGCTGTACATAAGAAGAAAAAAGATCATAAAGATAGAAAGGATAAGAAATACAAAAAGTTGTACTATGTTAGAGAAGAAGCTGTAATCTTTGATGATGAATTTGATTATGAGGGTGATGATAGTGAATGCTTGTTCTTATCTTCGGAGATTAAATCTGTGACTGATAACTATGGAAAATGTGTAGGAAAAAGTGATTCAGAGAACAAGAAGGATGAGATGGAAGGTACTTTGGTCACCACCTTCCATGATAGACAAGATGAAGACTATTGGGTGATTGATAGTGGATGTTCTAATCACTTGACTAGAGATAAAATTAAGTTCACTAAACTTGAAAAGTATGATGGTTTTTTTGTCATATTTGGTGATGATTTTGGAGCAAAGATTGTTGGGAAAGGTACAATTAGTTTTGATGGAATTCATAGCACTGATGATGTATATTATGTAAAGGGCCTAAGGCATAATATTTTGAGTGTTGGAAAAATGTGTAGCAAAGGTATCAAACTTGTGTCTCAGGATAATACTTGTGAGATTAGAAAAGGATCTGGAGCTATGGTTACTGCAGGAAGGCAAACTCATGGAAACATCTATCAGCTTAAGGGTGTTGATGGTTAGTGCTTGGTATCTCAAGTTAATGAAATTTGGCTATGGAACCGAAGAATGGGACATGTAAACTTTGATAATCTAGTCAGGATCAGTTCAAGAGATGTTTTCTGAGGTCTACCTAAAATCATAAATCCCGTTAATACTGTTTGCAAAAGTTGTCAGTTAGGGAAACAAACAAGATGCAGTTTCAAAGGAAAAGAGAAAACTACTATCAGAATGTTGGAATTAATTCATATAGAACTATGTGGTCCTACTAGAACATGAATCCTAAATGGTGACAGGTATTTCATGCTCCTTATTGATGATTATTCTAGAATGAAATGGGTTGAATTTCTTAGAGAGAAGACTCAGGCTCTAGATAGGTTTAGGGTGTTCAAAGCAAGAGTAGAAAATGAAGTGAACCAAAGAATATAATGTTTTAGATTTGATAGAGGTGGAGAAGTCACTTCTAGTGAGTTTAATGCATTTTGTGAAGAGCATGGCATAAAGAGACACTTTTATGCTCTGAGAACCCCTTAGCAAAATGGAGTGGTTGAGAGAAAGAGCTGGATAGTACATGAAATTTTTCACTACATTCTCAACAAAATCAAGACTACTACTCCCCCTTTGATGTCAAGGAAATTATTCACTACATTCTCTCCCCCTTTGACATCAATGACAAAGCTTATACTATACTTCTCTTCTTAAAAGAATTTGTCACATTACACTTCTTCGTCCAATCTGTTTAAGATAAACCAAACCTCTATCGTACTGACTAAATGAGGAAATTAATTCCATATATCCAAATTCTTATGCTTCGATCCTACAAGCCTCCTTAATTTGGTAGGAGACAACATATTTCTTTCATCACTAACTTTTTGACTGCTATACTCATCCATAGTTACTGCTCCTTTGGTTTGTTTCATTTTTCATATCAAAGAGGGTTTTGTCAATTGCCAAATAGCTATGAAATTGATAAGCAACATAAATAGCTCAAGATCTTGCTGCAAGATTGATCTTTCGCTCCTTTGAAATTTTGTTGTAAGTTATCTCGAACTATTCTCCTTTAATGCACAATTATGAATTAGGTTTCAAATTCCCTTTTATAACTTCACTCACTTAAATTTTTGCTGCATTAAATGCATTGCCCTAAAAGTTTCGGTTACTCTTCAAACTCAGCTAGCAAGTGAAGAATCCAACTACGGATCTATACCACTTCATTCAACTCAACAGATGATTACTGAGACTTTCAATAATAAACAACACAACAACTGATGACATCTAGCAATGCAGTGCCAACAATATCATAGGGAGACAAGAGATTTTCATGAAAACACTCCCCCTAGGCCATTGTTCTGAAATCAATTGCCGAAAGAGTTACCAGAGGGAGCTTTTGGTACAACCTTGTTTCCTTCATCAGATTCAATTTTCTTTACCCATGTTTTCTTCATCTGATCTCTTATCTCTTCCATAGATTCCTTTTCTTTTCCTTGGTTGTTTTTCTGTGAATTTCTTCCTTGATAAATTAGACCTATTTTTTTCAGGTTTTTGTTCCTACAGAATCTTGCAATGTGCCCAAAATTGTTACAATTATAGCATACCAAATTTTTCATTCTATACCATCCATTCCAATGATTTCCTCTTAACCTACATTGATTAGCAACATGTCCAAATCTTCCATAGGTATAGCATTTAATGTTACTTGTACTGACTGACATATTTCTACATTCTAATGCCTTATGACCAATATTTTTGCATTTAAAACACTGACCAAAAAATGATGGAGTAAAGGTTTATCTTTCTTCTACACTAAGAAGCCATATGTCCAAATTTATTGCAAGCAAAGCAATATCCATTAAATTTTTGAGCATTGAGTTGCCTTACCGAATGCCTTTTGCCTTTGTTCTTCTTTTCAAGGTCCTTTTGTTCAAATTTAGAGCTTTCACCCTTCTCATATCCAAGATCTCACTTGTCATTTATATCCTTTTGTCCTTTGGTTATCTCATCAAGCCTAATAGAGCTTATCCAAAATTTCTCCTTGAATTCATTTGCAGTAGCAAGCTCATTTCCGAGAATAACTACCTATATTTCAATTTCTTGTTCATTGCTTCTGGACTATTGCAGTTCAATTTCCAGTTGAATGAATCCACTATTGATTCCACTGCATTCTTTATATTTTTCTTTCAGAGACCGGGCCAGATTCTCCTCAATCTTCTTTCTTTCCTCAATCTCTTTGGTAAACTTCATCACCACAAATTCCATTTCAAGCTTTAGAGTTGTATTGTCCTTAGCAAGATTTTCACATTCTTCTGTTATTTCCCTTAGGGTTTGATTTAGATGGACATCATCTAGACCTTTGATTTCTTTTTTCTTTAATTGATCACATAGTTCCTTCCTCTTTTCCCTTGAATCATTTATCTTATCCTTCAATGATTGAATGAATTTTTTGGTAGCCACAAGATTTTCTTTTAGTTCCATGACCCCTGCTTTGGACTGATCAAGATCATCAAGTGCCACCATAAGCTATTGTTGAAGACCACCAACGTCCATTGTAATTTAAGATCCACCTCAAGCTGTCAAACTCAAAAGAGGAACCTACTCTGATACCAATTGTTGGACACTAGGAACATTGAGAGGGGGAGGGTGAATCAGTGTTCCATGATATTTGACATTTCAAATCAGATCTAAAACTATCAACAACAATAATTGAACTTAAAACAACATCCACAACACATAAACAAAACATCCACAACACATAAATAGATGGAAACATGCAATCACATTAAAGAACACCATAACACCATAAATTTTTATGTGGAAAACCTATTAGGGGAAAAACCATGGTGGAGATTAATCCACAATGTATATTTTGTTAAAAGTATAATAAAAGAGGGGAATGCACTTGCATTTAGGTGCATTGCCTAGAGCTCACTTCTCAAGAGAGAAAGGCTCACTGCCTTACAAAGTATAATTGAAATTACAACAAAATTTGAACTGAGAGTATAACATCTACAAATGCCTAGATTCTAGATCTTTACACCAATTCACACTTCTGCTCTGCTCTTCTTTGCTCTACATACAAAACTTTTCTTCCTTTAAATATCTATCTGTCATTTTTCGCTCTCTCTCTCTCTCTCCTTGATACACATAAAATTTTGTCTCTACCACAACTACTTCACTACTTCTATCACTTTTTCAAAATGATTTTTTGATCTCCTTTATATACCCACTAATCATGAATTCATTGTATGTCAGCTTCACAACAAAATATAATATTCTTGCTGATGTCGACTCAATTCATTAATTAGAGTTGATGCATACCCACACAAGTAGGCTAGACTTTAGTAGGGACCCAAAGCAATGTTCCAAACATAATAAATAACTAAATACATACTCCACATACATCTGTGATATGCCATATAAAACATGTCAGCTAGAATAAGAGAATAAACCATGAACCATACTACCAAACCTCTTATCACAAATTTTGACTAATCTAACACCATAAAAGTCACTAGTAGGATAGTACACATGATAGGATAGTACACATGATAGGAAGGCTTCCCTGGAGATCCACACCAGAAAATAATAATCCGATGAAGCGATCAGATCAACTTACCAACCAGATACTCTGTCTTCATTCTTTTTTCTGGTAGATAATAAAATCTTACTTTTCTTGCTGGTAGGAGTAATGCTAACACTACAGACCATACAGCTAACTCTAGTTGCCATCAATGACAACACAAGTAGCCAAAAACTATCTCTCAAAGCCATATTCCAAAAAGATGCACATGGAAGTGTATTAGTCTAGTGAATCCATAAATTCTTCATTTATTTGGACTGATGAATGGGCCTACTTCACAGGGGGAGTAGAAATTTTTCATTATTGTAGTATGAGTTGCATGGGTGCACTCCTAAGGGGGAGTGATCAAATCTTTTGATCTATGCCATTGATTTCAAAGGGGGAGACAAAGAGTCATGCGAAAAATATTAGAAGAAGAATGTTGTACAAATCTACAAAATAAAGGAGAGTGTTGTCTTTGATGGTTTTTCACATAATGTGTTGTCATCAATGACAAAGAGGGAGATTGTTACAAGTATGAGCAAGATTGGTGGTGTTGTCATTAATTTTGTCATTGATGTCAACAAAGTTCAAGAATTTTGTAGATTGTGGATGTAAAGTTGAGATGATATTGAGATGTTGTGAGTATATGGAGCTATCCTTATGATGTTTCATATGTGCTGAAATGATGAGTTACCAAGTGCTTTTGAGAAAATTAATAACGAGTGAAGTCAAAAGTATGTATGTGTTCAGAATGTGCTCCGGTATGTGCTCCGTGTTTCTTCTGTGTTGACCCTATGCTTGTGTGGATTTGGAGGGTTGTTGTTGAAGATCTGTTGGTGCCATCTCCTAATTTGTAGCTTCTATTTTTATGGAGCATGAAATTTGTGTTCACCGGTGTGTGAACTAGTTTGGTAGAATTGCTTGTCTATGGATTGGGAGAAATGTTTCTCCTCCACAATCCTCTTCTATTTTGTTTCAGGTCTTGTGGATATGGAATATTCCTTGTGATGGTGTTGTCTAGGTTCTAATAGAGATGTGTGTGGTTTGGTGTTCCAGAAGATGTGTTTCAAAGTTGATGTATATGTTTGCACAGTTTGGATGGACTAGTGGAAGATGTTTTGTGTTTGAAAGTGGTTACACTTGTTGTAGATGTATCTGAAGGCATCTGAGATGTGTTCTTATGCATGATGAAGCATGTTACATCATCCATGTGTTATCTTCTTGCTGGGAAGTGTGCACTTCAATGTTCATTCATGTTTTCATTAGGTTTGGCCGATCTGGTTTTTACACTTCATATGAAGAATTAAAACTTCATCAAGGAAGCATGTGGTTGATTTGAGACGTTGCTTTTGGTCTTGGTTAAATTTTTTATTGGTCTACTCTCATTATTTTCTACTATTGAGTTGTTGAACTAATTTGAATTTATGAAATGAAGAGTATGTGGTTGACCTTGGAGAATGTTTCTAAGGTTGAAGATGGTTTAAATGAAAGTTGAGTTGTGAAAGATTAAATCATATGAAGTAACGAAGTAAGCCACAAGTGAAGAGTAGAGTTGTGCGAAAGTGAGTTGAGGTAGCAATACTTTATTGTGTTAGATTCCTAAAAGCAATGAGCTGAAGTTTTATGCATTCTTCTAATCCAAGCTATGGATGTGTGTAAATTGTTGTGGTGGATCTTTTTATTATCTTTTGTATCTGTAGGCAGTAAGCCTCCTTGTTGGATAGCGAGTCCTTTTTGTAGGTAGTGAGCCTTTGTATTCAGGCAGTGAGCCTCTTGTATTCAATTTTTCTATCACTTTATATTGTGAGTTAATCCTCACCATGGTTTTTCCCTCATTGGGTTTTCCACGTAAAATTTGGTCTTCATTGTGTTGATTTTTCTTTATGTTATTTGCATTTCATGTTCATACTTAATAATAGAATAGTGTGGTTGTAAAGTTGATAAGTGTTTGAAGTTTTTTATTTGAATTTGGTGACAATTGATTCACCCCCCTCTTAGTTGTCCTGTGCATTTTAACAGTTCTATTATCCATTATTAAGGCTAAAGGAATTGAATCGAGCCATAGTATTTTCCAAAATAAAATGGAAAATTACTTTAAAAGTTATGGAATAAAGAGGAATTTCCTCTGCGCACTTTGTGAGATAATATGTAGCAGTGATTATAGATGTATGTCATGAAGAAGTTCAAATAAGATCCAAACCCCATCTAGTAAAAATGGCCAATTAGGAATTTGGGCACGAAGTTTGGAAGTAGGAGCATGAATCAAGTTGCTATGCTCTTGACATTTATGAAACTTATCAGCACAATCAAAATAATCTTGTTCCATGTTACACCAATAATATCCTATGTGAATTAACTTTTGAACCAATGATTGTCCTCCAAAATCCTCCCCATAAGCACCTACTTGAGCTTCCTCAAGGGATATCAAGATTTAAGATTGTTTAAGATATCTAAGAAGAAGACCGTAGAATAATCGTCTATTTAACACATCCACTAGGATTATGTATCAAGATACAAGTTTTTGAATATGATTTGTAGTGTTCTTAGTAGTTGGGTCAGGAAAGATACCTTCTTTTAGATAGTTGAATATCAACATATACCATTCACGAGAAGCTTCAATATTGGCAACTAAGACTTATTTCATCTTTTCATTTATCAATGGGTTTGTGAGGGTGGGAACAACAAATGTAAAGTCTATGGAAGAATATTTAAGAGAAATAAGGTAAGAAATGCTTTCCATCACATCCACATGTCAATTATCTTTTCATGGAATATTGTCAATTGTGTATGATTTAAAATGTTCTAACAATGTCATTGTGAGGTTTTAATGTTGAGATATCTTATCATGTTTTGCTTGATAGGACCCATTAAATTGTTTGATAATCAATTGAGAATCACTAAATATATGAATGTGTTGGATACCTAAGGATAAGGACACATGTATCCCAAAAATAAGGGCCTCATACTCTGTAGTGTTGTTTAAATATAGTAAATTTAAATGATAGGATAAGGGAATTGGTTTTCCTAAAGGAAATATTAATATAACCCCTACTCCAGAACTAGTTTGACACTTAGATCCATCAAAGTATAATTACCATGTTTCATTATCAATAATTTTCAACACATTCTCATCAAGAAATGAGTAAACATTTGGTAATGCTAAAGGTGAGGGATCCTTAGCTAAGTGGTTGGTCAATGCTTGTCCCTTGATCACTTTTTCAACAACAAACTTAAGGTAAAACTTAGTTAATAACATAACCCACTTAGCTAAGAATCCCGATAGATCTATTTTAGCAAAGAGATCTTTTAAAGGATCAAATTTCATCACGACATGCACTTTTGTGTTTAACAAATAATGTCTCAATTTTTTTGTAGCAAATATAAGAGCCAAACATTGCTTTTCTATAGTTATATATCAATTTTCATGGTGTATGTTCCCTAACATAGTAAACATGTTGTTCCCTACTATTCTCATCTTGTTGGGATAATAACATGGCAAGAGCATGGATTGATGTTGATATGTAAAGGATAAAAGGTTTTCCTTGAGTAGCTCATTGAAAAATAGGGGGATTAGCTAGATATTGATTCAAGATCTCAAAATCCTTTTGAAAATCCTTATCCCATTTCAATTCCAATTCTTTCTTAAGGAGTTGGGTAAAGGGAAGAGTATGATATGCTAATGCCACAACAAATGATGAATATCATGAATATTTCCTTGTAAGCTAAGTAATTGTGAAACATTCTTAGGAGGTGGAGTGTTTATTATAGTATCAATCTTCTTTGCTTCCACCTCAATGCCTCTATGTGATACTATAAAACCAAACAATTTTCAACTATCCACACCAAAGACACATTTTTTCGGGTTTAGCCTCATGTTATACTTATGAATTCTTTCAAAAAAAATTGGAGGATTTTGACATGGTCTTGATGTGTTATAGACACAGCCAAAATATCATCAACATAATCTTCCAAAATATTGTGTATAAAATCATGAAATATCAATGCCATTTCTCTTTGATATATGACTCCAACATTCTTTAATCCATAGGGTATCACCACCTAGCAAAATGTTCCCCAAGGCGGAGTGAAAGTTGTCTTGTATTGATCTTGAGGGTTGATGAAAATTTGGTTGTATCCTAAAAATCCATCCATAAATGATAATAAGGAATGTATTGTAGTTGAATCCACTATCATATCAGTATTAGGAAGGGGAAAATTATCTTTTAGAGATGCTTCCATCCATAAATGATAATAAGGAATGTGTTGTAGTTGAATCCACTATCATATCAGTATTAGGAAGGGGAAAATCATCTTTTAGAGATGCTTTGTTAAGATCTAAAAAATCCATACACATCCTAATAAAATTATCAAGTTTTTCTACCACCACAATATTAGATATCCAAGGTGAATAATCAATAGGGAAAATGAAGCCAAATTTTAAGAGTTTTTCAATCTCAACCTTAACCAATAGTGCTATCTTAGGATTCATCTTGTGTATCTTTTGTCTTATTGGTTTAGAATTTTCCTCAAGAACAATTTTATGTGTGACAATCTTAGGGTCAATACTTGACATATTTGAATAAGTCCAAGAAAAAAGTTTAGGAAAATCATGTAATAAATTTGCATAATCTTCTTGCTCATCCTTATCAAGACACTTTCCAATTTGAATCACCTTTTCATTATTAGTTAATTATGTTGTTATATTGATAGTATCTCCCACAAGTAATGCACTTTGATTTGGAACATCAGGGATTTGATGAGATTCATATTTTTCTAAATTAGTTTCTTCATCAAAGTACTCTAGCATTTAAATAATAGGTGAATCTTCTATTATGATGGTGACATGGTAATGTGTCATAAGATCCCAAAAAAATTGCTAGGGACTCATCATTCTGAAAGGTGTCTAATGAAATGCCACTTCTCGTGGTATCTATCAATTTAGGATGTTTCAACTTTAGAGTTGTCTTAGGGGAATCTTTTGTGATGATATTAACATTGAGTGATAGTATTTTTGATGCTTTTTTTTTTATCTTTGAAGGAAAATAACCAAGGCCTCTTGTTGTCTCTTATATGTTAGGCTCTATAGGAATTTGAATACCTTGTTCCTTGACCCCACATCCTTTTCCATTATATCCAGATTATTTCAAAAGCTGATACCCTTTTCTGTAAATGGCTTCCATTTCTTTGAAAGTGAGCGGTTTCTCATAATTAGTATCATCATAAGTGGATGTATAGCTTGTGTCCTCATCTTTGCTAGAAGTTGTGGATTGAAATGCTTTTGATGATTTCATTGTACATTGTGTTGATACTACTACTACTACTACTTATTTTTCTTTCTCTAGTGTTGTTTGTGTGCCTTTATATTCTCCCATGAAGGTAGGTGTGAAATCTAATGATCCCTAATCATCATACAACAACTTTGTTACTAATGGAAGACATTAATATTTTCCTTCTTGCAAAGGCTCCACTTTTGAGCTTGGTATCAATTTTATCAAAGGACCTTTCATTCCATTTTTGGTTTGTAAGAAAAATTTGGATTTTGGATCAGCTTTTATTATGTAGACCTTATTGTTGTAGGCGTATTTCAGCATACAGTGTAGTGTTGAAGGCACTACATTAATTTCATGAATCCATGGCCTACCCAAGAGGATATTATATGAAAGTTCCTGGGGCATAAAATGGATAGGAATTTGTAAAGTAACGTATTCGACTTTGATAGGTAATGTTATCACTCCAAGTGGTTGCTTGACCACATCATCAAAACCACAAATAGAAAGAGACTCTAGTTGAATTTTAGTCTTGTTTTCTCTAATTTTATCCAAAATGTTTACACTACACACATCAATCCTTGAATAGTTGTCAACAAGGGTACACCTAATCCCAACCTTGTTAATAACAACCAATATTATCAAAGCATAATTTTGTTTTTGTATTTCCACTAGAGGTAACTCACTTTGGTGAAACATAATATCAATATTAATTGAATTCATACCTTGAATTAGGGTTGCTACATCATTTGGTTGCATACTAGGAGGGACCACAATTTTTTGTAAGGAATTTTGAAGCATTCCATGGTAGGTTGATGATGTTTGAATTAGGTCCCACAATGAAATATTAGGAGTGTTGTGAAGTTTCTCCATAAGATCATACTCCTTTCCACTATGTTAAGGTTAACAAAGGGCACTAGGAAAAATAGGCTATAGAAGTGGTATCGATGTAGGAATGGTTTGTGTTTGTCTTGGTTGCCTATTATTCCTTGTTTTATATGTATGAGAAACTATGTGGTAACTTGGTTGTTGTGATACATTACCACTAGCGAGTTGTCTTGTAAAATTTAAGATAGCTCCTAGAGATTTTGGTTTGTTTTGAGGTGTGATGTGTGGTCTCACAAAACACCCCAAGAATGTAAGGCTTGGGGACCCAAGTAAACAAATTAATGAGTTATGGCAGATGCTGGTTGGAAAAGGATCACTTGAAGTTAAATGTAAAAGTGAAAGTCTTAAAATAATTCATGAATTTGAGTGTATCGAGTGTCAGATGTACCAAACATAGGTACCAAAAGGATAGATTGGTTGGAATGTTTGATGTAAGGTTGGGAAAGTTGTCACAGTCTAGAAGTGAAGGTCTAGGAAACATGAAGGTTCTGGTGGTAACCTAGGTTTGAATAAAATTTTTTTCAATAAAAGTTGAATTTTGTCGAGTACTGGGTGTCGGGTAACAATGCATATTGAAAGGTTGAAGTTAATTGTAAAATTTTTCCTAGGAGCTTAAAATATTCGATAACCTGCCTAAAAGCATAATTATGTGAGAATGCATTAAAAGTGTGTTACTTATGATTTGTTCTAAAATGATGATTTATTAGTGATGGTTTTATTTTTATGAGAGTTTTATGAATGTTTTAAAAAGGGATTGATATGTGGATTTTTTATGTGCAGGAGGAATAGATTATGATGCAGTATTTGGATATGGACGGTCAGGAAAATTTGGATCTCGAGTAGTGATATGACCAAGTCAGGCAATGCACTTCGGGAGTCCATGCAAAGGAAGAGATTGAGATGAAGAAATATCAGGAAACCTAGTATTATGCATGCGACAAAGGAGATTACTTGGATCTTGGATAATTTACCTCTGAGTGTTTTAAGCTCGAGTCAAAACCTGATTGTGGGAATAAAATGTTAGTAGATTGCGGTATCTCTATCCAGTTCCACCTAATCATTCTGAATATACGACAGAGGAAGTTCCTACATTTCTTTTGAAAAATCTACTCAGTTCAAAGTTAATGTCCTGATTATATTTTAAAGACGGAGGTTTCAAAAGGTTTTAAAGTGCTGAAGAAGGTTGACATCTATTGAATTATTCAGAGTTTCTCCTTCCATTTGTCATATTCCACATGCTTTGTTGTGATTCATCCCTTGGATTTCATCTCATGTGTTGATTGAATTTCTCGAGTGTCTTGTTCTTATATAAGGTTAGGAGATGTTTCATTTTAAGTTAAGTTCAAAATTTAAGGATGTTGAAGAACCAAAACTTTGTCAAGTTTTGTTCTTTTTACTATTTTCATTTCCACTCCATATTAAAAAATTATATGTTTCGTTAGAATTTAATCCATATTAGAGCCAATTTCAAAGCTATTTCCTGATATGAAATCTTATTTGTAGCTAATTGTTTGTTTCTATCAGACAAGACTATGTGCTATACCATTTAAGGGTGCATACTGACACTATCGAGTGGAAAATAATCCCCCTTCTCTTTTAAATCTTGAATCATTTTGTGCCTAGTTGTGAAGCAATATGGTGATGTATGAAATGGTTCACTCTGGTTTGGTTATTTCTTGGGGCATGCATGGACAATACTTGATAGAAATTTTACTTTTTAGTAAATTTTTATGCTTTATTTTAGGATACATGTTTAAATTTTAGAAAATGTTCCAAAACAGAATGGATGCATGGAGTTTTATTACAAAATATTTTGATTCCATGAAATTGTTGAATGCTTAAAGCTAAATATACTTGGATAAATGCAAGTTATTTGATTTTCATGAAATATTGTTGCAAATTTGTTGATTTCATGAAATTATTGAATGACCAGACTGGGATTATTTTCATATCTTTATGATACCTTCCAAAACCATAAGGACCATTTACCCCTTGTGTGTAAAAAAATTATAACAATGAACCTTAAGTAAACCTAGTGCGTCAAGACCTGACATAAATGAGCCTTGGGATTAAGTTGAGTTAACCTTAGATTTAGGTTGTTTTGATGCTATATTTCAAGAAAGATAGGTTCCTATGAAGTCTCTGTGAGAATTTTATATGTCTGTTGGTTTGCAACTAACATCCATGTCAACAGGAGTGGCACTAGAAGGAGGGCCCCTCTAGTTTTATTTGGAGTCTGTATTGTTATCCCAGTTCCAGGTAATAAATTTTCTTGTGAGGTGAAAAGCCTAAGCAAGTCTGTAATGGAGAGTAAAATGGAAGTTCATAAGCTCTAAAAGATTCTTAACCAAAGGCTTTATCCCTTAAGCCAGTTCACTTTTGGTAGGGATACCAAGTGCAGGATTCATGATACAACTAATCATAGTGAACTTGATAGTGAATTTTTTTAACTAGGGTAGGTTTGGCCACTTATAATATGATTTTGTAAATAGAGGCATATTTAACTGCAAAATGAAAGGATCCATTATTGGAAATAAGTTTGAATTTGGAGGAAATACTTAACCCTAATGAAATTTTTAAATATTGGAGTCTTAACCGCTAGATCAAATAGATTCATTAATCGTAATTGTCATGAGGAAATTACAAAAATTTTGTAGAAAAAGAAGCAAAGTCATCAAGACTTGGAAACAACACTTTTGAAGCATGAAGGTGAAATGAATGATTCAACGATCTTCTCATACATGGAATGTGACAACGAAGAGAAATAGCAGGAAAACGAGCGGGAGATGCATTCTTTTCACCCCTAATTACAATTCCACAACTTGAAAAGGAAGAAATTCTTGATTTTGCACAAAATATAAAGTATTTCTCTCTTTTTGATGATGGTGTAAATTGAATTAATACTTGGTCTAACAAAATGAATAGTGATATTGAGATTAAAGACAAGTCCAAGAACTGATGAAACCTTGGAGGGAAGGAAGATCAAGAAATAAATATTCGCTTGTCAAACGTAGAAAAGTTAAAATAATTCATTTCTATAGTAGGTTATCTAAAGTATATTCAAGTGAATTTAAAGATAATCCTGCAATAATTCAAACAAAAAGCAATATGAAGATAGTAGTAGAAATTAGGGTAAATTACTTGATTAAGGTTAGTCACTTGATTAGGGTAAATTTTAGTTAGGTTAATTTTTTTTAGTAGGGTTTATTTTTTGCTTTCTAGTTTTGTTCTTGGCATTAATGAATTCTACTTAAGCTAAAACATATGAGAAGTATTTTTTTCTTTGAAACAATGCACTATAAAATGGAAAAGATAAAACCAATCAAAGTAAATACATGCTTAAGTACAAGAAATAATTTTTTTTCATTATATTTCATATGTACATGTAAAATACAAAATTATCATTGTAAAAGAGCAAAAAGAGGCAAAAAGAAGTCAAGCTAGAAAAGTGGGTTGGCTAGTTAGTCAATTTGGGCTGCTTCATCCATAAGGGATGTGTACCCTAGGTAAGCACTATCCCTATGGTCATCAATGTCAAGGGTGTGCAGATCAGTAAGAAAGGGCCGAATGGGAACTACTTCACCTTGCTCCAAAAACTACAGAATATCATCAATAGAAGGAATTCCAATGGTTGGGTGAGAAAGAGAGAACAAATCCAAATTCCCTAGAAAGTTGGGTCATACTATCATCGCTGTTGCATAACAAACTTCAACTATTAAGAGGCCAAGGTCTAGAAGTGAGGCCACGAACCACGAATCCCAGTCTGAATTCATCCTATAGTATGCTATGGAATTCACATAATTTTCCCCGAGAACCACGCACAAGTATGATTTGGTGGTGTAGAAGAGGGTAACCAACCACACCAAGGCTTTAGGTCATGTAGAGACAAGAGTAGAGGGATTCCCTAATCTACCTTAAGTTGGATAAGAGTTATTAGTTCAAGGATAGAGAATGAAGAGAAATCTCAAGTGCTTTTGTCACTCTACTAAGCCAAGAGATTTGATGGGGCTAAATGATTATGTTTTTGGAACCTAAACTATACCTTAGACAACTCTCTACCCAAGGATAATAGCTAGGTTAGGGATGACAACATGATGCGTTGGCATTTCTCTGGGGTGTTGGCATCCATATGGCCAGAAAGTACAAAGGCATATTGAAAGGAACAAAATCCTACTAACTGCCTAGAAATTAAGATCTAAATACTAACTGAGATGATAATAAATAGAATAAACAAATTAACTAGCAAGATGATAAAGGAGATGATGAAAGTGAAGGTGATAAAAACTAACTCATGAAGAGTAGTTTTCCAACAAGCTCCACACACATGCGTACCTAAACACAACCAAGAGAGGAAAAATATTGGGGTTCTATAGGGGTTTGCTATAGTCAAAACCATGCTTTGGTGTTTCCACCTCCATGGAGAGCTAGAAAGATTGATAGGAGATGCGATAAAGAAAATAATGGAAAGATACCAAATGATAACAATAACACCATGCTACGAGAACAAAGAAACACTATCACCTTCTCAATCGAGGTGCCCTCAAGCACGTAGAGGAGGATGAAAGATTGGTAAGATCTATGCTACCATAACAATGAAGAAGCAGTCCCTTGGGACACCAAGTCATAACTCCAATGGTGGTAAAAGTGCAACAAGATGTGGAGAAGATCCATATAAACTCAACTAATGTTTAGAAAATGGATTGAATTTCTCAAGAGATGCTAAAGAGATGAAATGTGAGTGAAACAAAGCCATTTGAAGATCAAAAGGGAGGGAAAGAGCCATTCTTGGGTCAACTGGAAGGTGCAGAGGCTTTACGCTTCATTTCCAATGGAGAACATAATGTCTCTGTGAATTCTAGAGTGATATAGAGCAGGGGTGGAGATCTCTTACCAATCACAATTCAATCCAACTTGAACAATTTTTCCAACTTAGAAACCCTAACTTGGGGTTTTCTCACAATTTATCCAATCTCGCTAGTAGCACATCAACCAATAAAATTCCACCATAACTTTCAACAAAAATTTTAAACCCAAAAAATAGCCACTATTTTAGATACCCATTTTCCTCCTTCATAACATATCTCAAAATTTCATAGGGTCGATTTGGATCATCACCCTCAAATATCTACTGCTACACTGGAATTAGGCTCAATTAACCCTGTTTTACAAAGAAACTTTGTGAAACTCTTCCCCCAAACCACCAAACCTTATACCAGTGCTCCTTTTATGTCACAAATGGTTTGAATCAACAACTATTTTCAAATGAAATTCCCACAAATTCATCAAACTTCATAACCCTACTTAGACCTATTTAGGCTTGTTCACAAGAGGGTCTATTGAATCTAAAAACTCCAAGCCTCCACCCTATAAAACAACACTTCAAACACATCAAAAATGACCTGCAAATTTTTTTTCTACCATTACAAGTCCATTCCCAAAATCTTTTTGACAAACTAGGTAGCATTTACACCTCTCATTTGCATGAAAACATGTGAATTTCCTCCTAGGGCATCATCATATCAGCACCAAAACTCCTTCCCTAAAACTAAAAACCTACTAACATGAAAGAAAAACCTATCTAACACCATTCCACCAATTTTTAGAGGGTTTCATTGGTGGAATGGTCTTTTATTCCATTTTTACACCCTCAAACCCTCAAAAATAAGGTTTTCAACTCATCTTCAGTATTTTGGATCTAGAATCCTCCAAACTTTATGAAATCACTCCAAATAAAAACCAATTTTTTTTTAATTCATATATCCATCAAATACAATTCACTTTAGATAAAAAAAAACTTAGTATGGAACCGTATAGTAACCTGTAGTAGAAAAATTGAATGAAAACACATAAAATTAGAGGTTTCTTATTGCTTTTCAACAAAATCAACTTTTTTGAACCTTGATTCAACCCATACATATTGTATTTAAGCCTTACACATCAAAATAAAACTAACACAACCGATCCTAACAACCTTTTTAAATTCTTGACTATTGAACTTCCCATTCTTGCATTTTTTACACTATGACAACATTGTCACGATTTTACAACATTTGCAAGATTGACCCCATATGACTCTAATCACCTAAACACATTAGAAATGGTCTCAATGGAAATTATTGCACCCAAATACATGACTTAAAAAAAAAAATACAATGCTAGACCCTATTTTCATGTTGTTAATTAGGTGCCCCTACACCATACATCCAGAAAAAAGAAGAATTCAAATCGTCTTGAGAACTATGATGCAAAAAACCATGCTTGATCACATCATTTCTTTGGTCTCCAAATTCCTTTCCATTGAACTAGGTATTAAAGATTCACATTATTCTTTCCATTAGGGAACTCCTTGCCACCTAGAAATTGTTCCAACTTCACAAGTTGACTTGATTGATGTTCTTTGACTTTTCCCTCATCTGGAATTGATGTTAAACCTACCTTTATACCTACAAGCATACCTCTACCATCCTTGTATTTAATTGTCTTCTTCTTTACTCCTTATGCATACTTGAACTCACCCATATGTCCTTTCCATTGACCTTGAATCACACCACCTTTTTCCTTCATCTCTTCCCTCTGTGGTTGTGGCCTTATGTATGCTGCTTCACCATGAATTCCAACCTCTGAGATGAGATGACAAACCATAGGGTTATCAACCTCAATTTTACCTACCTTTGAATGACCACTATCCTCTTGTGCAGACAGTGAATGGAACACTTTGCTTACCATCATAGCAAGATGCTTTTTAAGCCAATCTTGAACTTCTAAAATAAATTCATCCTTGAACTTATCAATCTCATTTTCCCCCAAGATCATATCACTCTTCATATTTTCTATCTTGGTACCTTCAAGTCTTGAAGTGGCAACAACCTCCATATTATTTTCTTCGTCGAGCTTTATAAACTCTTTCTTACCAAACATTATCACCTTGGATACCTAACCTTGTCCTTTATCATCCTCCTGAAATGGTTTCAAAGTAAAGGAGGCTCCATCTTTCTCAATCTCATAAGTATTGTTCCTACCATCATTTATTGCATTCCTATCAAATTTCCATGTTCTCCCTAGCAGAAAATGGCACACATCCATAGGCAATATATCACAAATAATTTTGTCCTTATATCCACCTATGTTAAACTCAACCCAAGCTTGCTCATTAACCAAAACAGATTGATCCTCATGTAGCCAAGAAACCTAATAAGGTGTATCATGTGGTATCTTTTCCAACTTAAGTTTGTCAATCACTTCAATAGACACCATGTTATCCGTACTTCTAGAATCTATTACAACTTTACATACCTTTCCCATGCATTTGAAAGTTGGTTTGAAGAGTGTCCTTTGTGATGGATCCTTCTCCTTTGATGCCTTGAGGAGTGTTCTTTTGACCATTAAGGATTCTCTAACTTCTAGAGTAGCATATTGCATTGGAGAGTTTACACTCTCATCATCATCTTCTTTCACCAATTAAACTCACTTTTCACCACCAGTTGAAGTAGAAGGTTGTTTCTCTGGGAACTTCCATGCTTAATGACCAAATTGATTGCAATGATAACATCTTCCAGAGAAGTTATTTGAACCTCTACCTTGTCCTCCAAATCTTCCTCTAAAACCTAATCCACTACCTCTAAATCCACCTCTTTCATTAGCAATTTGTTCTTGACCTTTACTTGCATATTCTTGATCCTCATAGGACTTCCTTGAGTTGGAAAGTGGACCTCTACCTTCTATCTCTTTCCTTCTCTTCAACTTTTCTTTTTCCCTAACAACCAACTGAAAGCATTCTTCAACTATTCTAGGAGTGGCAAGACTCAATTCATCCTAAATTTGAAATCTCAATCCATTCATATACCTTGCTATCTTCTCAAATTCATCTTCAACATGACCTACTATAAGGCTCAATTTGTGAAATTACTTTGTATAGGCCATGACATCCATCTCCCTTTGCTTTAAGTTTTGCAACTTCTTGAATGTTTGAATTGCATAGTCACCAGGCAATAATTGAATCTTAACCTTTGACACCATCCTATCCCATGAATTGATTTTTTCTTTTCAATTTTTCACTCTCTATTCCTATACGTAATTCCACTAGGTTAGGGTAGGGGCTTTCAATTTAGTCTTAGCAAACTTTACCTTTTGTTCTTCTACTACCTCCTTGTACTCAAAGTAGTTGTCCAGTGCATCGATCCAATCCAACACTTCTTCTACATCCAACTTTCCACCATACATTGGAAATTCTATTTTCACCTTAGAAGCATCTCCTCTGACAACCTTCAACATTTAACCATCATTCTTTCATCAGGGTCTAACTCATCATCACCTTGGACTCCTCTTGGAGGGTTTTCATTCTCACCCTCTTCCTCTTCCGCTTAGTCACTCTCCTCTTTAGTGGCCTTTCCTCTCCTTTGATTTGTTTCCAATGCTACAATTTTTTCTAACATAACTTTTTAAGACTCTTTCATTATCCTTATCTTTCTAGCAATGATTCCACTTCCCTTAGGAGGCATCTTATCCTTCAATTTGCAATTTTTCCCTTCTTCAACTTGCAACCCCTTTTCTTCAAAAGATCAAAACCTATGCTCTGATACCAATTTGATGAAAAGCAAGGGTGGAGATATCTTACCAATCACAATTCAATTGAGCACATCAACCAGTGAAATTCCACCATAACTTTCAACATAAATTTCAAACCCGAAAAAATTCACTATTCTAGATACCCATTTTCCTCCTCCATAACATATCTCAAAATTTCTTAGGGTCACTTTGGATCATCACCCTCAAATCTCTGTTGCTACATTGGAATTAGGCTTAATTAACCCTATTTTACAAAGAAACTTTGTGAAACTCTTCCCCAAAACCACCAAAATTTATTCCAGTGCTCTTCACAGGTCATAAATGGTCTAAATCAATAACTTTTGTCAAATGAAACACCCAAAAATTCATCAAACTTCATAACCCTACCTAGGCCTATTTAGGCTTGTTCACAAGAGGGTTTACTGAATCTACAAATTGAAAGCCGCCACTCTACAAAAAAACACTTCAAAAACATCAAAAATGACCTTCATAAACATTTTCTACTATTACAGGTCCATTCCCAAAAGCTTTCTGAAAAACCTTAGCATCTAAACCTCTCATTTGCATGAAAACATTTGAATTTCCTCCTAGGGAATCATCATATCAGCCCCAAACCTCCTTCCCTGCAACTAAAAACCTACCAACATGTAAGAACAACCTATATAACACCATTCCACCTATTTTCAGAGAGTTCATTAGTGGAATGGTCTTTTATTCTAGTTTTACACCCTCAAACCCTCAAAAATACAGTTTTCAACCCGTCTTCAGTATTTTGGCTCTAGAATCCTCCAAACTTTATGAAATCACAACAAATAAAAAAAACAAAAAGTTAATTTATATCTCCATCAAATCCAATGCACTTTAGATCAAAACACTTAGTACAAAATCATACAATAACCTGTAGCAGCATAATTGAATGAAAAAACACATAAAATTAGAGGTTTTTGATTGCTTTTCAACAAAATCAACTTTTTTGAACTTTGATTTGACCCATAATTATTGTATTTAAGCCTTACACATAAAAACCCATAACACAACTGATCCTAACAACCTTTTTAACTTCTTGACTGTTGAACTTCCCATTCTTGCATTTTTTGCACTATGACAACATTGTCAAGATTTTACAACATTTGCAAGATTGACCCCATATGACTCTAATCACCTAAACACATTAGAAATGGTCTCAATGGACCTTATTACACCCAAATACATGACTGAAAACACAAAATACAATACTATATCCTATTTTCATGTTGTTAACTAGGTGCCCGTGAGCCTTAGAGGTAGGAATTTGTCAGGGACGACAGGGCGTTGTGCAGATGTCCACACATCGCACACACGTCCCTGAAAAATATTCCCCTACCAAAAAAAGATACAAGCACCAAGTGGATGCATTATAGATGGGTGATGTGGAATTTCTTAGTCGGGTTTGATTCTTCTAAAGTAGAGGGTGTAAATGGGCAATTTGCAAGAGGGGTGCAAATTCACTCCTATACATTTCCCCCCCACTTTAGTGAGCAAAGTTTCAATGAATGTTTGGTAAAGTAGATTGAAAGGGTTTATAAATGTATACTTGAATGGTCAAGGAATTTGGCCACAATCTGGCGAGCTCAAAAGTGTAGGGTAGGCAAATAACTCCATACATGCTCTCTCTTGAGGAGGAATAAGCAAAGGATTGTATAGATCCTTGAAGCTATAGAGTTGATCAAAGCACATCGAAGGCCCCTAGACCAACGATGGAAAAATATCACATGATTCAATCACTTCAAAGGTCCTCAGACCTACAAAGAAGGTACCCCTAGGTACTCTCTTCTGAAGGAATTCCAGTGTAGGTGACTCTACAAAGTTAGATTGGAAAGCAATTTCATAGGCGCACCTGCAAAGCAACATGTTAGAAAGAAAAAAATAGCCACAGAGGTAGACAACCATGTAGACAGTTAGAAAATTAAAGGGAGAGCTTTCAAAGGGATCCCTTGGGAACCCTTTAAAAGAAAAGAGGTCCACTTAGGGGACGCTTAGTTTGAAAGTGTAAGAGAATTTTTTGTAAATCCATTCAACATCAAGGAAACCTTTTGAAATATGTTCACTTCATGAAGGAATTTGAAAGGAAGAAAGTCCCCTCACAAGTGGAGGGTCAAAACTTCACCCATAGGAGAAGGTGCTTCCTCCTTAGAGTAGGGTGTTTCAAATTCTTTCTTTACAAACCCATGATGAAGGAAGAATATTCTGCTAGGGGTCCTTGTTAAGGAATGCAATTTTTGAAAAATATTTTGAAAGGATTTTCGAGAAAAGATTCATTGGCTACCAAATGCATTTTATGAAAATTGAAGTGACATGATAGCCCCCCTTAGGATGGTGTGTGTTGAACACAAAGGAACGTGACATCCTAAGGAGAGAAAAGAATGATTGAAAAAATGATGTTGTGGCCCACAGAACATAGCGAGATGTAACTGTGGTAATGATGTCATGCACACGAGGGACAAAACATATGCACCAAAACATCAAAAAGTTAACAAGAGAGATAAGAGAAAAAAATGCAAAAGGAGACAGTGACATCATGAATAGGGGTGAGTTGATATTTTGGGGTTAGAGTTTCTCATAAATATAGATAAATAGATATAATAGTATAAATGAACTATCACCAACCCCTTACTATATCAAACCATATGAAAAATGCATGAGAAGACAAAATAAAAATAAATTATTGGGTCAACATGGAAGGGAAGCCTAAATGACCCCAACACTTTGCATCATCCCCAATTGTCAAATATCAATACACATAATAGAGGAAGAATGATGTAACAAATAGAGGAAGTTTTACGACACATAAACACTCCTATATCCAAGTATCTACGAGGGTGACAAGGGTCATCCAGGAACACATAATGCAAGCACGGGGGAAAAAAACACAAACACAATCTACTCTATAAATAAAGATGTGCCCCCTAGTCCTCATCAACCAAGAGGTCATCAGCCTCCCAATCTAGATCATTAAAAGGGGAAGGAAGATAAGCTTGCAAGGGAAGAATATCAAAGGGGAACCCTTTGACCCTCCTGCAACAAGAGCCAAGGAAGGAGCCCCCTCGAGGTCTTCTCCACTCAGTTCTTATGGGGTCAAAGTTAGTGAACTCACAAAAATCATTGAAAGGGTTGGGATCTCATCCAAAGAATTAAACATACACTTCACAAGAGTACCATGTGTTAACTTGACGGGAAAGGGAGGTGGTACTTGAGATTCAGTACTAGGTACATCAAGAGACTCAAGAGTAGTGACAAACTCTTGGGATTTCAAGACTTCCTCCATCACTAGGATGGCACATGCTAATGCAAAACCACCTCTGAAGGAGGGGAACCCTCTTTTGACCCCCATTTCTAATAGGGTCATCCTCCATCTTCCACTTCGTCAAAGGATGTGAGATCCCCATGGATGAAGCAAAAGGCATGGAGGAGGAGGAGAAAACCATGGCGAACACCACTAAGGTATTTGGCATTTCCACAGGCTTTGAAAGAAATGGGATGTTCAGGAAGGACATCATAATGGGTGGCTTGACCGAAGGAGTAATAAAAACTTACACCCTCTTTGAGTTAGGAATGTTTATACTCATAGCAAGAGCAAGAAGTAGAACCAAAGCTAAAGGAATTGAAGTAGAGGAGATGGGAGAGGAGGATACACCAAAAGGTGCCAGGGAAAAAAATGTCGACTCCCATTCCTCTACAGAGCAGCCTGCTTAGCGACCAAATATTTTCTCTAACACTTGTGCTCATGCATAAGGTAGTTCCTATAGCTCCAGGAGCTAGAGGATGGAAGCCAAGATGGAATAGAAGACTCTTGTTTGTAGAGCAGCCTGCTTAGCAACCACAACCTTTCTCTGACACTTGTACTCATGCATAAGTTAGTTCCTATGGCTCCAGGAGCTAGAGGGTGGAAGCCAAGATGGAATAGAAGACTCTTGTTTGACCATCAGAGTTTCCATCATGATCGTTTCTACCAGAGTGAGAGACTCTTGGACAGGAACAAGAGGGAAAGGTTGAGAAGATGTTGGAACAACAGTGGGGGGAGTCAACTCTAATGCCTCAATGACAAGCCTCTTCCCATTGACTTCCTTAGGGGTAGGAGTAGTAGGAGGCTACGAAGACTAAGACATAGAGGACTCCCCATAGGGATGCTTCCCCTTACCATATTGAATGAGTCAAGGCACTGTGGGTAAGACATGAAGGTTAGATACTTGGATCTTAGCTTTACACCAAGCAAGCACCATCAGGCTTCTTATGCAAAAACTAGGAGTAGTAACCAAAGTTCCTTTTCAAGGAGGGAAGAAGAGGTGGTGCCTTGAGCATGGGAGTAATTCCCATTTCCCTTCCAAGAGGAAGGGACAACTTGTTGCTATACTATTGGATTAGTCACTTTTGGCTGTCCTTTGCCCCCAATTTTGTACTTCACATACTTTCAATAAAGTAGGTCAATTCTAGGAGGGAGCAGACCAACTAAGGTGGGTTAAAAATGATCCAAGAAATAATCCCCATGGGATACCAATGGCTGATATCTAGTATCATACACAATGTACGCATAATCTTTGTGGAGAACTTTAAACATTTGTGAATAAAAAAATAAATTCCATTCATGGAAGCCAACCATGGAATGCCAACTTCACTCTGAACAAATTGGATTTTGGAATGACATCAAAAGTTGTATCCACAACCCTAGTTCCAACTAGGATAGAAAGAGTTATAGAGCCATATGGCATAAGAGAGAGACTGCCATGTGTATGTATAATATATTTCATTTTCTCACATTCGTCCCTTTGTAATGAATTTAGCCATAATGTCTCCTCCATAATGACATTTACCCAGCTCATGGGGTCAACTAGGACTCTTGTCACAATGTTTCAATTGAGGCGAGTAGGGATGTACAGGGGAGAGGGCTTGTTATTTAGAGGCAAGTTCTATGAGGTGAAAGTCACATTTGGTGAACAAGTTCTAGGCTATGGGGGAGGAGTAGGAGTGAACAAGACCATATTAACATACATCGAGGGTTTAGGAGAAGCATCAGAAGGGTCAATAATCAAGTTCACAGAATGAGACGAGAATGAATACATGTAAATCTACAACTCGCTATTGGCCTTTGCTACTAAATTATTTGTATTTTATTTATTCCCATCGAGATGAATGGTACTATTGTTGATGTGATCTTGTATCTCATAACGTAGGCACATGCAACGCTTAGTATCATGCCCATTAACACAGTGGTACTGACAAAAAAAATTCCCATCATACCAATTAGGATAAGGCTCTTTCAAAGGTCAAGGATGTTCCAATGTTATAATCTTATCCTTCAATAACTTTTGCAAAATAGAAGAATAAGATTTAGCTAATTTTGTAAATTTTATGTTATGTCTAAGGTTGTGATCATTAGTTACAACAACTACATTTGCAATAGCCTTTCCCTTTCTCAAAATAGATACAATAGAATTTTCTTCAAAGTGGGAGCATGTGGAAGATCTCCCAAACTAAACCACCATTTGCTGATACTTTCGCAGTGCAACACACAGATGTGCGAAAGAAGGGTACTTCATTAGGGAAAACTTCTCCTACTAGGCACACTGCAGGTTTCCTATGAATACATTTTTCACATCTAAGTTGAGTAGTGGGTATGAAATTTGTGAAAAGATCACTTGGTAACATGTGATAAAATTAGTTATCTTCTCATGTTCTCCTTGTTTACATTGGAAGAGATCCGAGAAGGTCATCTTTGGACCGATGTTAGCCTGGAATTGACAGAGAAACTAATTAATTATTTGATCAAATGAGAATATAGAATTATTAGGCAAGGAACAGTACCACTCGAGTGTTGTGTCCTTGAGAGATTGTGGGAATATTTTATCCATTAGGGCATCATGGTGGAAGAAATATGTGCACATAGCATTAAAGGCTGATACATATGTTTGTGAACCTACCTTACCACCATACTTTTCAAATTTAGGAATCTCCATTCCCTGAGGTAAAATAATTCTCAAAATCATCATTGACATTGGTCTATGCAAGAAAAAGAGTTGGAAGATAGGTTGGGAAAAAGCTTGGGAAAGACTCGCTAATTGATTTTGCATCTGACCCATGTTTTGTAAGAGAGCATTCAAAACAAGGTCTTGAGATGACAAAGATATAGTGGAACCTCCACTAGAGGCACCACCACCAGAACCACCTCTAGAACTACCATCGTGACCTCCACCAGAGCCACCATCGAAACAACCATTGTGGCTTCCACCGAAGCCACTGTCATGGCCTCCACTAGAACCACCATCACCAATGCCACTACCACCACTCATTACACCAAAGCCTCCACTGAAAGAGGTAGTAGGAAGGGTAAAACTAAAGAAAAGGGATGTTCTTCTCAGCTTGACTATGAGGGGTTGTCGAAGAGTGAGGAAACACTGATCAAGGGGCCTGTTTCAGCCATGTATATGGACATAGTGTGCATCGAAACACTTATATGTCTTTTATAGGCACCAAGTACTTCTCAGGTAGTGCCTGATCTAGTGTTAAATGAAGGGATGCATGTTTTAGTTAGATCGATGAGGCCACGTAAGAGTTCTAAACTCATCTAATCCTTTCCTAACATGTATCTCACTTTGTTAACAAGATGAGCAATTTTTTCCATATTCAGAGCTTTCTCCAAATGATTCCCTAAGTCTAACAACTTGCCTTCTAATGCCTGATGGTTTTCTATACGAATGTGCATAGCCTCATCCTCATCTACAAACAAAGTTATAGGGGATGTCAGAGGAGTAGGAACATGATCGGTCTCATCAATAAAGCCCATCTTGTCTGTAAAGCCTGTAGTGAAACTAGTAGAAAAACCAGAAGGGACCTTCATATTTTCCATTGGTAGGTGTCACACAATTATTCTAACAACATACCTAAAAGTCATAGACTGGGTTGTGATGCTCATAAAAACTCACAATGCCCAAGTTTACGAGGATCACCAAATGTGAAGAAGTCTTGACATGAAAAAGGGATAAACATTGATTCATGTTGGGTTTGAAAAAATGTAGAAGAGGGGGACCAACCACATAAGGCTCTAGGTCACAAAGAGCTGAGAGCAGAGGGCTTCCCTAATCTACCTCAGGTTGGATGAGAGTTCTTAACTCAAGGATAGAGAATGAAGAGAACTCTCAAGTGCTTCTATCAATCTACTAACTCGAGAGATTTGCTGGGGCTAAATGAGTAGGTTTTTGGAACCTGAATTGTACCTCACATAACTCTCTACCCAAGGACAACAATGTGGGTCAAGGAAGATAGCATAGCATACTGGTGTCTCTTTGGGGCACTGGCATCCGTATGACTAGAAAGTAAAAAGGCACAATGAAATGAAAAAATTCCTACTAGCTACTTAGCATTTAAGGTCTAAAATTATAACTAATATAATGTAGAGAGGATATTATACTCTCAAAACCTTCTCTAAAACTCTCACAACAATAGCTTAACAAAATGAAGAAATTACAATTTAACACAATGAATTGTTTGCACAAGAAACTCATTGATTTTCTCTATTTAAGAAAATGATTACAAATTATTTTCAGTCATCCATGGACTGATTAATAGCAAATAAAACTCATATAATCGTATGATATGCATATGGAAACATTCAACTACAATCTATATTCAACTATGTGAGTTCTTGCAAATTATTTCACTCCCCAACACCACAATTCCACTTGCAATTTCTGTAACTTCAATATGTTGATATGAAACTTTCATGGACTATTGTAAATCAGTTCCAACCTACAAAAAAACACCAAAAAAACCCTCACAAATAATGCTCCACCTTCCTCTCTCTATCCCCTTCTTTTCTCCTCAAACTTGCATTGCTGAAGAATGGGTTTTTCCTGTTTTAGCCTCCTTGTCATGAAATTAAATTTACAGGATTTCTTTGGGCCTCTCCAATATAGAACAACCATTTTATGTTGCTTCACATTAAATCCCTAAAAATAAACAATTAAAACTCATTTAAAATCCATTCCCAACAATCGTCCAAAGATAGGAAAAAAATAGTTTTAAATTCTTCTCTTTTTGACTCCCAAAAAGAAAAAACACAAAATGTAGGCCTGGGCACCCACTTTCACAGTCACTATTATTTAGGAATAATGATTTTGAGTGTTTTTAAAGTTCCATAAATCAATCCCAACACCTTATAATAATTTTCAAATGTTTTGTAATAAAATATTTTAAAACTGCTTTTTCTGCTTTTTCACCCCACTAGTCAACTTCAATGTGCAAAGGAGATTAATTTGAAAATTTTAATTATTCAAATTTTTTTGCCACATATTATTATGAATTTAAATCCAAAATTGACTCTCAAAAAAATTTAAAAAATTCACAACAAAAATTGAATCTTCTTGATTAACACAGGATTGCCAATTTCCATGGATGCTCCTGCATTAGACACCCACGGTAGAAAATAAATATTTGATGAGTTACACTCAAAAATATTTATAGAACCTGTGTTTTTCCTAGACCCACCTCATTGTCTTTTCCACTAAAATATTTCTATGCACCACTTTCTACAAACTTACAACATTACCATGCTTCATCCTTCTTCTACTACCCATCATGTAATTCAAAGCATCAAATCTATTGTCCCACCGATATACTTCATCAAAATCAGAACTAAAAATTAAACTTTTACCTTCTCTTTCGTCAAAATAAATGTATTTTTTTTCCTCATTCGCTGTCCCACCTCCTTCAACTATTTTTCCTTCATGAAATTCCACTATTTCAATGCCTTCTGAAAGACATGATATTGCTGCAACTTGTTTTCCTTCACTCAAAAAAGTGTTAGCACTAGCATCAAAATGCTTAATTTCCATATCACTTGACAAGGAATCATGATTACTAATAAAAAAATTTTCACCTCCACCGTTCTCAAGCAAGGATTTCTCAGAAAACTCTTCATTAACCTTTTCACTCCACTCTTGCAATCCGACTTTATCAAAATTTATTTCTGCTACCTCAAAATTATCTATTCCTTCACTCTCTTTTTCATCAAAGGAAACAAATAAATCAGATTTTACCTTACCCTCTGCTGCTACCTTCATTCCACTTGAGATATTTTCCTCAATCCGAGTCAACAATTCACCTTTCTCATCTTCTTCATAGTTAGTATTATCAAAGAAAATATATTCATGATTCATACAATCTAAAATTTTGATTTCATCAACCAAAAAAGACCTTGCATTGTTGCAAATCTTACCTATTTATTCATTCAATGGATTCAATTTTTGTTTCCATCCTTCATTAATGTGTATGTGTTGGCATAACCATTATGCATCGCCTTCCTGTCAAACTACCAAGGTCTTCCTAGAAGAATATGACAAGCATCCATTAGGAGAATATCACACAAAAAATCATCATAATAGCCTCCTATCTTAAATTTTACCTCACATTGTTCACTGATCAAAATATTTTTTTCATCTTGTACCCATGCTATCTGATATGGATTTGGGTGCTTCTTCCTTTCTAGCTGCAATTTTCTTACTATTTCATCAAACACAAGATTTTTTGTGCTTCCACTATTAATAATGACATTACATACCTTCCCTTCACACTTGCATCTTTTCCTAAAAAAAATTCTTTGAATGGATTTATCATCTTCATTTAACATTTATCTTCTAGCCATTAAGGTTTCACCATCTTCCGCTTCTTCAGAATGTGATGATCCTGCATCTTCTCTATTCACATTTTTTGCCCTATTCTGATTTTTAGTCCTTCTTCTTGGTCTTTCCTCTTCATGAGGACATTCATATGCTTTGTGACCCTCTTCCCCACACTTCAAACAATTTCCTAGAAAGGTTTCTCTTCCAAAACTTCTACCCGATCTTCCTCTACCTCTCTGATTTTGATCTCTTGACCCATAAAATTCTTCATTCCTATGTTGTTTGCTGTTGCCTTGGCCTCAATTTTTCTGATTTTTCTGATCATCATCTTCTTCATATGATCTTCTCTCAACCTTACCTTCATGAATTTTCCCTCTTTGTTTGTTTTCAAATCTCTTGTTCATCCTTTCTTCAATCTTCAAGGCAATTTGGTAAGCATCTTCCATAGTCACAACTTGCACCAATGTCATCTCCTCTTGTATACTTGACCTCAAACCATTAAGGTATCTTGCAACCTTCTCCTTATTTTCCTTATAATGTCTAGTTCTAATGAGTATTCTATGGAACTCTTCTGTGTACTCCTTTACTGTCTTGCTTCAAGCTTTGCATCTTTTTAAGCAATTCCAACTCATAGTCTACTAGAATGAATTTCCTTTTCATTTTCTCTACCATTTTATCCCATCTCATAATTTTCTCTTTTCCTTTTATTCCTCTTTCAAATTGAATTTCTCTCCAACAAATTGAAGCACGACCCTTCAATCTTGTCTTAGAAAATCTCACTCTATCTGGGTCTTTAATTTCTTCAAACTCAAAATACTCCTCCATTTCATTTATCCAGTCTATGAGTTCCTCTAGATTCAAGCTTCCATTGAAGGTAGGAACATCAAATTTTGGTCTCTTTCCCATTTTTCGTCAAAGCCCTCAACAATGGGTCATTTGCAACTGCTGCAATTTCCTCTCTTTGTTTAGTGCTCAAACTAGCATTCTCTGAAGCTTCTTCTTCATCACTATCAAGTTCCCTTCCTTGTGCAGACCCTCTTCTTATATCTTCTTGAAGTGACTCTACTTGTCTTCTCAAAGCTCTAAAATCATTATCATGGACAAAATTTTCCACTTTTCCTCTTCCTCTGCCTCTACCATGATGGGCTCCTCTCCAATCCATTTTTTTTCAACACCCACAACATAGTCCCAGTACAACTGCCTCTCTTTAGCGGTTTGTTACACACAAAAGATCTTGCTGCTATGATACCACTAATGTAGAGAGGATATTATACTCTCAAAACACTCTCTAAAACTCTCACAACAATAGCTTAACAAAATGAAGAAATTACAATTTAACACAACAAATTGTTTGCACAAGAAACTCATTGATTTGCTCTATTTAAGAAAATTATTAAAAATTATTTTCAGTCATCCATGGAATTATTAACAGAAAATAAAACTTATATAAAAATATGATATTCATATGGAAACATTTAACTACAATCTATATTCAACTTTGTGAATTCTTGCATATTATCTCTCCCAAACACCACAATTCCACTTGCAATTTCTGTAACTTCAATATGTTGATCTGAAACTTTCATGGACTGTTGTAAATAAGTCCCAACCTGAAATAACACACCAAAAACACCCTCACAAATAATGCTCCACCTTCCTCTCTTTGTCCCCTTCTTTTCTCCTCAAACTTGCATTGTTGAAGAATGGGTTTTTCCTGTTTTAGCCTCACTATCATGAAATTAAATTTACAGGCTTTATTTGGGCCTCTCCAATATAGCACGACCATTTTATATTGGTGCACATTAAACCCTTCAAGGAAAAAATTAAAAATCATTTAAAATCCATTCCCAGCAGCCCTCCAAAGATAGGAAAAGAAACAGTTTTAAATTCTTCTCTTTTTGACTCTCGAAAAAGCAAAACACAAAAAGCAGGCCTAGGCACCCACTTTCACAATCCCTATTATTTAGGAATAATGATTTTGAGTATTTTTAAAGCTCCATAAATCAATCCCAACACCTCATAATAATTTTCAAATGTTTGTAATAAAATATTTTAAAACTGTTTTTTCTGCTTTTTCACCCCACTAGTCAACTTCAATGTGCAAAGGAGATTAATTTGACAAATTTAATTATTCAAATTTATTTGCCACATTTTATTATGAATTTCAAACCAAAATTGACTCACCAAAATTGAAAAAATGCACAACAAAAATTGAATCTTCTTGATTAACACAGGATTTCCAATTTCCATGGATGCTCCTACATCATAAGATGATAATAAACATAATAAACAAAGTAACTAGCAAGATGATAAAGGAGATGATGAAAGTGAAGGTGAAAAAAACTAAATCATGAATATTCCAATTCACTAGAAAGCCCCACACACATGCATACCTACACATAGCCCAGAGAGGAAAAATGTTGGGGCTGTATAGGGGTTTTCTATAGTCAAACCCTTGCTTTGGTGTTTCCACCTCCATGAAAAACCATAAAGATTGATAGGAAATACGATAAAGAAAATAATGGAAAGGATACAAAATGATAACAATAACACTATGCTACAAGAATCAAGAAATAATATTACCTTCTCAATCGAGATTCCCTCAAGCACATAGAGGAGGATGCAAGCTTGCTAAGGTCTATGTTGTTGTAACAACAAAGAAGCAGTTCCTCAGGATACCAAGTCACAACTCCAATGGTGGAAAAAGTGCAACAAGATGTGTGGAAAATCCGTATGAACTTAACTAGTGTGTAGAAAATGGATTAAATTTCTCAAGAGATGCTAAAGAGATGAAGTGTGAGTGAAACAAAGCCATTTAAAGATCAAAAGGGGGGAACGATCCATTCTTAAGTCGTTTGGAAGGCACAAAGGTGTTACACTTTGTCTCCAATGGAGAATGTAATGTCTCTACAAATTCTAGAGGCAAGAATCTGTTAGGGATGACAACACGCCACATAGATGTCCGTGCACTATGTGCGTGGACCCGGCATAAATTCAACTCTTTAGGCTATCCAAATATCTCTAGTGGGGCTATATACGCCTGATTGGTAGTAGAGCTATTTTTGGGAAAATTATAGAGATAACCTTACCAGGGCTATGGATGCTTGACTGATAGTAAGACTCTATCCAAGTTTGGCTTTGGAGGATTACTAAATTATGTAGTTCAATGTCAATGAACTAGTTTTTTCACTAAGTTTCAGAGACTAGAATTAATCAAAGCTTACATTTATAATTTCCAGAGGAATTTTATAATTTTCATGCTAGAATTCAAGTAAAGGTAAAGAGTTATTGCTAGAAAATATGCATAAGTTATAATTTATAGTGGGTGATCTAGTCTTAGGTTTCTTTTAATTTTTTTTTTGTTGGTTGCAAGTTGTTGTGTGGTATCATAACATGCACCAAGAATGTAAGGCTTGGGAACCCAAGTAAACAAATTAACTCTTATGATAGATGTTGTTTGGAAAAGGATCACTAGAAGTTAAATTTAAAAGTGAAAGTCTTAAAATAATTCATGAATTTAAGTGTACTAGGTGTCAGATGTACTAGGCATCGAGTATTGGAAGGCCATATTGGTTGGAATGTTTAATGTAAGTTTGGGTAAGTTGTTGTGGTCCAGAAGTGAAGGTTCATGAAAAGTGAAGGTTCTGATGGTAACCCGGTTCCAGATAAATTTTGTTCTAGTAAAAGCTGAAGTTTGTCAAGTACCGGGTGTCAGGTAACAATGCATGTTGAAAGGTTGAAGTTAGTTGTAATTTTTTTTCAGGAGCTTAAAATGTCTGATAACCCGCCTAAAAGAATAATTACGTGAGAATGCATTAAAAGCGTGTTATTTATGATTTTTTCTAAAATGATGATTTAAATTAGTGATGGTTTTATTTTTATGAGGGTTTTATGAATGTTTTAAAAAGGGATTGATATGTAAAATTTTTATGTGCAAGAGGAACAAATTGTGATGCAATATTCGGGTATGGACAGTTAGGAAAATTTGGATTGCAAGTAGTGATATGACCAGGTCAAGAAGTTCACTTTGGGAATCCATGCAAAGGAAGAGCTTTAGATGAAGAAATATTAGGATGCTTGGTATTATGCATGCGACAAAAGAGTACTTGGATCTGGGGTAATTTACCTCTGGGTGTTTTAAGCCCGAGTTAGAACTTGAGTGTGGGAACAAAAGTGATGGTGGATTGCGATATCTATGTTTGGTTCCACTTGATCATTCTAAATATCTGGTAGAGGAAGTTCCTACCTTTTGTTTGAAAAATCTACTTGGCTCCAAGTTAATGTCTTGATTATATTTTAAAGATGGAGGTCTTGAAAGGTTTTAAAGTGCTGAAGAAGGTTGATATCTCTTGACTTATTCAAAATTTCTCTTGCTAGTTGTCATATTCCATGTGCTTTGTTGTGATTCATCCCTTGAATTTCCTCTCATGTGTTGATTGAATTTCCTGAGCATCTTGTTCTTATAAAAGGCTGGGAGATGTTTCATTTTAAGTTAAGTTCAGAATTTGTGGATGTCAGAGAACCAATTTTTTTTCAAGTTTTGTTCTTTTTCCTATTTTTTGTTTTATTTTAGATTAAAAACTTGTATGTTTCATTAGAAGTTAATCAATATCAGAGCCAATTTCAACGCTATTTCTTGATATGAAATCTTACGTAGCTTATTGTTTGTTCCTATCGAACAAGACTGTGTGTTGTGTTGTTTAAGGTTGCATATTGACACTATCCAGTGGCAAATAATCCCCCTTTTCTTTAAAATATCACATCATTATGTGCCTATCTATGAAACAATCTAGTGACATACATGGCATGGTTTTCTCTAGTTTGGTTATTTCTTGAGGCATGCATGGACAATATCTAGGAGAAATTTTAATTTTCAATAATTTTTTATGCTTTATTTGAGAATAGATGTTTAAATTTTAGAAAATTTTCCAAAAAGCAATGAATGCATGGATTTTTATTGCAAAATATTTTGATTCCACGAAATTGTTGAATGCTTGAAGCTAAATCTACTTGGATAAATGCATGTTATTTGAATTTCATGAAATATTTTTGCAAATTTGTTGATTTCATGAAGTTATTGAATGATCAGACCAAGATTATTTTCATATCTTTATGATACCTTCCAAAACCATAAGGACTGTTTACCCCTCATGTGTAACAACATTATCACAACGAAACCTAAGCGAACCTATTGCATCAAGACCTGACATAAACGAGCCTTGGGATTAAGCTAAGTTAACCTTAGATTTAGGTTATCCTGGTACAATCAAGAAAGATAGGTTCCCATGGAGTCTTTTTGAGAAATTTATCTTTCTATTGGTGTGCAACTAACATTCGTGTCAATAAGGTGGTCCTATGATAAGCACATATTTGGTTTAAACTTGATCTTATTGTGAAGGTGGGTAAATAATGAGTTGAGGTGTGATTGCATTGATTGTTCATTATTGGTTAATAATGTTGTAAGCCTTAGTATATGATCTAGGTGAGATGAAGTCCTTAAGGGCTTCATCTAGCATATCAAAGTCATCACAAATAAGGGCTTGATAAGTATACAATGCACTTGTAGAAAGAGATCCAACATGATCAGATAACTATGCTTTCTCCAAGATTAATCATTAATTTACTATACATGATTAAGCTAACTAAGGTTGAAAATAGGTTTACAAAATTGCTATAGATCTAAAAACTAGATCACAAAACTACAAATTGATAATAAACATTAGTCTATTTTTGAGTTCTAAAGTTGTTTTTGGAGGACTGGGATGCCCAAGGGTGATTGGGTCTTGGTAGGGCTTTTCCAAAAGTGTCATTTTTAGAGGCCTTAGTAATAGAGATTAAGTGTATTACTATTTATAAACCTAGGTTTAGGATTGGTTCTTTTGTTGTTTTGTGAGTTTCTAATTTGTGAAATATGTTGTAACAATCTAGGGTTTTGAATGTTTTCAAAATGAAAACCAAGCTACCCAAATTACGCAATGACTCAAAAAATTGCTCTATAGATCTAAAAAATTTGAATCACTAAAAAGTAAAATTCTTTCAAATATTTTACTAAGCTAAGAAAAATGACAATTTTTTTAACATGTAATAATACTATTCTAGAATTTCAAAGAAGACATTTACCAATAGAAACAAAATGCAAAGATAGAGACAAAAATATGTGAGAAAGATTGTTATGCACTTGTACAAGGACAGGGTCACCCAAGGGTGAGTGGGTCCTTGTTCAAGGTTTTGAAAATTGAAAAACTTAATGTCTAAGTTGTTTAAGATTACTGTTCCTATCTGAAAATAGATTTCACAATGACTATTTTTCTAGAATTTTCCAATGTAAGGCAAATACAAATGTATGACAATTTTGAAACAAAATGACACTTTTTTTTAATGTAATTTTAAAATGAAAATCTGATCTGAATGATTGAAAATCGGCCTAATGCATGTTATAATGAAATATGGATGTAATATTTTTTGATTTTATGACTTTTTATGAAGCAAATATGAAACCCTAAATGAGAAATACAAGAAAGATGATGCAAACCCTAAATCTAGGGTTTGAAAGATGACCAAATTAGAAAGCTATGATGTCAAATGTTAGGCTCACCAAAATGAGACATAGAAAAAGGGAAGATATGGGATGATGGTATTCTAAATGAAAAGAACCTAGGATCAATTACACTTTTCTAAAGGTTTCATTAGGATGAAAACCCACAAGGTATAAAGATTGACTTTCAACCACAAAGGTGATCTAATCAGACCTGGATCTAATCCTTTTGAGTCTTATAAATTAATTGAGAATGATTTAGAATGATTGACTTAATTGAACTGTATGACCTAATATGAAAAATGCAATATTTTGTAATTAAACAAACTAAAACTATAAATTGTAGGTGGGTCTGGGAAGTGTTAGATGATGTGTACCTGTCACCAAAAGTAGGATCTATCATATATAGAGGGACTCAGTCGCCCCTAGGAAAATGTGTCTTTGTAAAAAATTTCAAACCTTCAAAATGTGATCCTATAGCTCTCTATATGCTCATTATTCCTATACCTACAAATCTTCACTTTTAGATTTGAACCTACAACAAATATGCAAAATAAATTGTTTAGGTGGCTATATAGGGGTTTTCCTCAGTCAAACAACTATTTTGGTAATTAAACCTCAACAAAAGCTAAAGATATGATAGAAAATAGTGTATGAGCCCTAACCTTAAGTGTATCTAAGGTTGTTATGAGCTAAAAATGCAAAGAAACCCTACTCAAGTGTATCAGAGAGAGATTCCTATATGAAAATGACAAGATCCAATTAGGGAGAAGTTAAAAACCCTAAGTAAATCTAAAATGCAATGATGCCTTGCTTTAGGCTACAATAGGAATGAAGCTTGAAGATGAGAACATTAATAAACAAGTCATTAGGTTGAAGGAAGTGGCCAAATGCATCTCCCAAACCTAGAATCCATCATGTCCTTCCATAGGCATCAAACTTCAATAATGTGTCAAAGCTTGATCAATACTACAAATGGACTTGAAGACCTACAATTTCAAAGTAATGCTACTCCAAGAATTCAATTTTTTTTTGCTTGAATGTTATCTTTTGTGTTCTAGTTTTGCAATGGTGAAAAGACTAGGTATTTGTAGGCATTTCTCTAATTTCCCAAAGATTAGATCTTGAAATCCGCTATTTGAAATTTTAATTTTGAATAAAATGTTCCCAACAATACATTAAAATTTGTTCCTTGAAGAGATAGGGGGACCCATTTTCCCATGGGAAAATGGGTATTTTCCATATTTTCCAAGATGAATAATGGGAAAAAAACTATTTGTTTATGTAGACACTTAAAACTATGCTGATAATATCACATACTTGATTTCTCATACTAACACCATTCCTAGTCTATTTCACCTAATTCAACCATTTAATTAAATAATGTCAATCATTTAGTTAAATTCATATTTTCACCTATTAACTAAATAAATCAATTTTATTTAGTAAATTAACTATTCTTCATAATTAAAGATCGTCTGTCCATCACTTGCACAATTAAATGATTTTAATTACTTGTTTAATTCTAGCTAATTTCTTTCCAAATCCTCCAACTTTTCCCACTTGCACAATGAATATTCCATTTTAAAGTTCAAATATTCCCTCCAAATGGAAATATATCCAACATCTCTCCAACACAATTCCTAAAAATTAGGGAATTGGTTGAGTTGCTCATGGATTTGAGACCATTGATCTTGTCTTTGATTCATTCCTCATTGATTGTCAATTGTTAGACTCATCCTTTATCCATGCTCATTCCTCTCATTCAATTTCATCCATTGATTATCCTTTTTGATCTTCACCATTGATCCTTGTTTCAAAAATCTATAAAAAGTAAGCATTTTTTTCATAGTAATAATACACAAGCTTTGAGTAAACTTACTCTCTTGAATTGAATCTCAAGTTTGATCAATTTGAGAGCACTTGTGAGACATTTGAATTCATCCATTCATCAATTTATTTTCATCAATAAAAGATTTTGTGTAGGTTGAAGCACTCCACATCCAACTTGGACATAATTACACAATGGGATTGAGGTTTGCATCTCTTAGGATTCAATTTGACTTGCTTTGTTTTTTCATACTTTTGAATTCTAGTTTGGTTTTGTGAATAATTTCTTTGGATTGTATGATTTATTGATCAATTGGTTAGCTATTTTGGTTTAATTCATGTCATTTGATCAATTATTTTTATACATTCACAAAATGGCATGCCCAGTAGGACTCAACATCCCTAGCTAAAAAAGTTTATTTGAGTTTTCTTAGAATTTGCACGAGCAGGAAGCAGGGCAACACACTTGCAGGTTTATAGAGGGACACAATTGCAATATTGTGACACATTTGCAAATTGTGATGCATGTACAGGTCAAAGGTTGACACAGTTGCAAATCTTGATGCACTTGGTAATTCTATCTTTTTTTTGCAATATTTTGGATAGAGAGACACCTGCGTGATAGTCCAATGCAATTATAATTTAGCAGAGAAACACATCTTAAAAGTGTGATGCATTTGTAAAGAGGCAGAGTGACACACTTTTCTGACAATCTGACATAGTTGTCTAATAGTCTGACACATTTCCAAGTTGAATAGGGAGTCAAACTTTAGGGTTTTCATTTGAATTTGAATTTGATTTTATATCAAACCCTAATCTATTCCTTGTTTTTTGTTTCTTGTTAAGATTAATAGTTTTCAAAAACTAAGTGATGTATCAAGTATGGAGTTCATCAAATTTTAAAGTGTTTATCAACACTTATGTGAATGATAACTTTAGAGCTTTAGATTATAATCTCACATTTACTTTGGGGCTCAATAATTGAACAACTCAATTTTCATTTTCAATTTGAGCCTAAAATTGAACCACACAATCTCACCTTTTTGTTTGTTTTAAAAAGAACAATACAACTTACACACCTCATTTGGTGCTTTAACAATTTACTCTTATTTATATTTGGTGCGCCTAAGAAGAACAAGAGTGTGCACTTTGTTTTCCATGTTTGGTAGAATATCAAGTGCATATCCTCTCCTCTTGTGCTTCATGTGATCTTGGGTGAAGAGAAACACTTCTAGTTTGCACTATTTGTTCATTGTAAACCCTATAAGGTTGTTGCTATGTATTCTCTCCCCTTGTGCTCTGTACAATATTGGGTGAAGAGAAATAGTAACACCTTCATTTTTTTCCTTTGAAGTAGGAGGTTTTCCTTGAGACACATCCTAAAGAAGAACTCAAGGGTTCAACCTCAAGCAACATTTAGGGGCGAGCTATACGAATTGGCTAAGAGAAAAAGTTGTAGTTCAAACCATGCATGTATTTCTCTAGACTTGCATTATGGGACTATGGAGTTTTTGGTGCCCAAAGGTGATGTCTGAGAGGTTAGCGATGTTCACCTAATTTTTGCATAGACAATTGTTGTTGTACCAAAAGATCGACCTGTTAATACTTGATATAACCACCAGAGTTAATGAATCCATGGGAGTCAATTAAGCCATTTCACAAACCCAAGTGCTGCACTACACAACACAAGGAGACCAAGGGTAGACACCTTGAAGCAATCCCCCCAAAGCAAGCGAGTGGTTTGAACTTTGACCCAAGCTTTGATACTAATTTTTGAACACACATAATACTAAGAGGGGGGTGAATTAGTATTTTATTAAACCATCCAATTACTAACCATCCAATTTTTAAATCATACTTAAAAATTATAAGGAATGAAAGCATGAGCAATCCATAACACACACAACACATGAACACCAAGATTTTTACGTGGAAACCCAAAGGAAGGAAAAACCATGATGAGGATTAACTCACAATATGTTATAACTAGTTAAAAGATATTATAGAAAGGCTCACTGCTAGGAGGAATCACTATCCAAGTGAACTCACTATTCATAGAGAAAACAAAGATACAAAGAGGTGGATTTATAGCCATAATTTGAACTGAGAAAAGTGCACTTGCACATGCAAAAGTTGAAGAATATTTAAAGGAAGTGCTAGCCTATGAGAGTGATGCAAAAATTCTATTTTTATACTACATGAAGTGGCTAGATGCCACACAAGGGATACAAGATGAAATGGAATCAATTGAGCCTTAGATAGCTAATGCATAAAAAGATTATGATCTGACATTAGATAGAAATGATAAGACCTGGATTGCTATAGTGGACTTGCATGAAAAATTCTTCACTTTTTCGAGCCAAAAGGAAGAGATTATCAAGAAGGTTGCAAAGCTAAGGGACTTGGTAAAAATAGAGCACAAGCCAATCTCAAGTTCCCTTGCTAGTTCTAACAAAATTTCAAAGATAAATCTTACACCCAATAATGTAGAAGGAGAAGAAACATTGATAGAGGTTGAGTCTCTACACAGAATGCTTGTAGTAGCAAAGAAGAGTTGGGAAGAAGGAAAATTTATTTGGCAAGCCATTCTTCAAAAGCTTCAGGGATCAACATCTTCAGGTTGATAATTTCTATTTTTACATATATTTGAGTTTTTCATGTTTTTAGATTCATTGTACATATATGGATATATTAGGATTTTTTGGTTAGCTTCCTAAGGGGGAGATAGTTCAGTTTGTACTTGTCTTAAGGGGAGCACCCTTTTCCCTTTTATGTCAAAGGGGGAGAGATACTTGTGGAGAAATGTTTTATTTTGGCACATGTTTCTGTTAGGGTTAGAGATGGCAGATCTAACAATTAAATGCAAATTTTATATAATAAACAGAGAAACTAAAACATACACAGAATAAATCATAACACAAAGAATTTAATGTGGTTCACCCAATCAGGCTACATCCACCAAACCGCATCCATCCAATACTTGTATTATCTAGTAAAAAACCCTATTACAATCTTGCGAATAATCGTGTTTTTCTTCATGCAGTAATACCCATTCGAACCCCTTTTTAACAAGCTTAGAAGCTTCCAATTTTCTGGGTTCTACAAAATCAGATTTTTCCTTTTTCTGGTATACTGTACACCCCGGCAAGGACAGGGGGCCGGGGTGTACAGTATACCATGGGCTATACAGTATAGCATGATCAGTCGCCACATACCAACAATCTCCCACTTGGAGACTGATCCTGGACGACATTGCTGCAATTACAACTCCCACTGGAAATAAGTACCTTGGACCTTGCTGCTCTATTATACTTGAATTCAACCTTGAAGACCAACCGAAGCTGAAGATGAGCTCAGCTTCTCCCTTGTTACTGCCTTCGTAAACATATCCGCTGGATTGACATTTGTATGTATCTTGTCCAGCTTAACCTGTCCATCCTCCAACACTGACGGAATGAAATGATATCTCAACTGGATGTGTTTTATTTTAGAATGTAGAGCATAATTCTTTGCAAGATGTATAGCACTTTGGCTGTCTGTAAACAAGTAATTTCTAGCCTGTTGTTTTCCAACTCATCCATGAAAAGTTGCAGCCATATCATCTCCTTTGCCGCCTCTGTTGCAACAACATACTCTGCCTCTGTGGTGGATAAAGCAACCACCTTCTGCAATCGAGAAATCCAGCTCACTGTTGTCCCACCAACTGTAAATACATAACCTGTGGTACTCCGCCTGGTATCTATATCCCCTGCTAAATCTGAGTCAACATAGCCTTTTAAATCAGTATTAGAGCCCCCAAAACATAAAAAATTATTGGATGTACCTCTCAAATACCTAAGAATCCATTTTACCGCATTCCAATGCTCAACTCTAGGATGACTCAAATACCTGCTAACAACTCCTACATGTGCAATATCTAGTCTTGTGCATACCATGGCATACATCAAACTACCTACAATTGAAGCATATGGTACTTTGGACATTTTTTCTTCCTCCTCTTGTGTCTTTGGACACATATCCTTAGTCAATTTGACATGACTAGGCAAAGGTGTGCTGACAGCTTTTGCATTCTCCATATGAAATCTCTGCAACACCTTTTCAACATAATTAGCCTGAGATAAAAACAATTTTCTATTTTTCCTATCTCTACAAATTTTCATACCAAGGATTTGTTTTGCTGCCCCCAAATCCTTCATAGCAAAAGACTTTGCTAACTGTTGTTTCAACTCTCTTATGTGGTCCATGTTAGACCCAGCTACAAGCATATCATCAACATATAAACACAAAATAATGTAGCTATCATTATCCAACCTCTTAAAATAAACACAATGGTCAGAATTACACCGACCGTAGCCTTGCTCAGCCATAAAACTATCAAATTTCAAGTACCATTGCCGAGGTGCTTGCTTCAAGCCATATAAACTTTTCTTCAATCTGCACACTAGTTTCTCCTTACCTTTGACCTCAAATCCTTGTGGTTGTTCCATATATATTTCCTCTTCCAAATCACCATGGAGAAAGGTTGTTTTAACATCAAGCTGTTCTAAATGCAAATCTTCATCAGCCACAATACTTAAAACAATACGAATAGAAGTCATTTTAACAATAGGAGAAAAAATCTCATCAAAATCAATACCCTTTTTCTGTGCAAATCCCTTTACAACTAATCTGGCTTTAAATCTTTTCTTACCTCCATCCTCCTCTTTCAGCCTATAAATCCATTTGTTTGGTAAAGCCTTTTTACCTGCAGGCAACTTGCATAAATCCCAAGTCTGATTTTCAGCAAGGAGTCCATTTCTTCTTTCATTCCATGCTCCCACTGAACCTTGGTATCCACCTGCATAGCTTCATCATAATATTCTGGTTCACCAGCATCAGTTAACAGAATAGTATACAAAGAGGGAGAGAATCTTTCTGGAGGTCTACTTAACCTTGAAGATCGTCTAACAGGAGTTTGTGGTATTTGTTGCTGCTGTTGTTGCCCAGCATGAGGAACCACTGAAACATCATTGTTGGGAATATCATCCAACACTACATAATCTTTTTCTTTCTTCTCATGCTAAAGCAACAAATCTTTGTACAACACTTTCTCATTGAATATGACATCCCGCTTCTCACAATTTTTTGATTTTCAAAATCCCAAAGCCTATAACCAAATTCATCAATGCCATATCCAACAAAATACATTTTCATCAAGCTTGGTTCTATTTTAAGAATCTACATGTGCAAATGCTTCACAACCGAAGGTTTTGAGAAAAGAATAACTCACCTTCTTACCTTTCCATGCTTCCTCCAAAATACCACAACCCAAAGGATTAAAGGGACCTCTATTAATTAAATAAACAATAGTGTTTACATTTCCCACATTTTAAAGGCAGCCCAACATGCAATCTCATAGTTCGTGCACGCTCCATTATTGTCCTATTCATGTGCTCAACCACTCCATTTTCCCGCAGGAGTCCTTGGAACCATTTTTGTCTACTGAATACCATTAGAGGAACAATAATCTTCAAAATATTTACCGCAATACTCACCACCATTATCAGATCTGAGACATTTTATCCTTTTACCCATCTCATTCTCAACCAAGCTTCTCCATTTTTTAAAAGTTTCAAATACATCAGATTTCTGCCTAAGAAAATAAATCCATACCTTCCTAGTTGCATCATCAATGAATGTAACATAATACAAAGAGCCACCGAGAGAAGATACCTAAGCTGGTCCCCATACATCCGTATGCACAAGCTCCAATTTCTCATCTTTCTTTTGCTTCCCATCCTTGAGAAAACTAACTCTCTTTTTGTTTTCCATACACACAACTTTCACAAAAATCCATATTAACACATTTTAGACCTAGTAAAACATTATTTGAATGAAGTACTTTCATACCTTTTGCACTCATATGCCCAAGTCTATTATGCCACAAAGGTTGATTCGAGTCCACAAAGAATCGATGATCTTCTACTCGCTTAATCGCAAAGCAATGCTCCTAACATCGACCCTTTTCGTAACAATTAAAGTAGAAGGAACAAGTATGACCTATACAAAGATATAAGGTGCCTACTTTCACACCTTTTGCTACTACTAAGGCACCCTTTGTGACCTTCCAATTTTTATCACTAAAGTAACAACACAACCTTCATCATCTAGTTGCCCTGCTGAAATTAAATTTCTGCTTAACTTTGGAACATGCCTTACCTCACGTAGTAGCCAATGATTCCCATTCTGCAACTTAATCTTGATTCTTCCCTTTCCAACAATCTGACAGGGTTCGTTATCTCCTAAATAAACCAACCCAAAATCCCCTTGGACATAATCAAGAAAATAACTTCTATGGGGGGTAGCATGAAATGAAGCCCCTGAATCTAACACCCAAGAATCATCAGCATTATCAAGGGAAAGAATCAAAGCATCCTCATCGGATTTATTACTTACCACATTAGCCTCTTTGCTTCCTTCCTTTTTGTCTCCATCTTTATTTTTCCGACCAATCTTTCTTCAAATGACCCATTTTACCACAGTACAACAATCCCTCTTGTCTCTAGATTGGGACCTTTTGTCCTTTGATTTTCCTCAGACTTCCCATGATTTCCAGTTTGTCTCTCTCCTTTGTTCTCGCTTCTCAGATTCAAAATGATCACCGATGTGGATGTTCCCACTTGAGCTTTTCCTACAAATTCTCGCCAAAATAACACCAACAACATCATCAAACTTTCAATGTATTCGAACCAGAAACAGAATTGCTAAGCCTATTACCAAGCTATTCCAGCTTTTAGGCAAAGAACACAATCAAAAGAGCCCTAACTTCTTCATCAAAGTTTACTTTTACAGAAGTTAATTGACTAGTGACCTTATTAAACTCATTTAAATGATCAGTAACTGACCCACCTTCTACCATTTTCATATTAAATAAACGCTTCATAAGAAATACCTTATTCAAGCGGAAGGCTTTTCATATAACTTCGCCAGGGTTTCCATCAACTCTTGAGTTGTCTTTGCTTCTGTAATATTAAACACCACCGATTGTGCTAGGCATAGACAAATGCGCCAAGAGCCTTTCTATCCAAGATCTCCCAGTCCTCATCTGACATTGCTGCGGTTTCTTGGTTTTCCCTTCCAATGGCCGCCATAAATCCTTCTGATAGAGATAGTCCTCCATCTGCATCTTCCATAACTCATAGTTCTGCCCATTAAACTTCTCAACCTTCTTACCCTCGTCTGCCATTGCTCCCATTCAACCGTGAGACTCCCACTCAGCTGTGAGACTTTCCTACAGACGATAATCAAACACAACTCGCTTTGATACCACTTGTTAGGGTTAGAGATGGCGATCCAACAATTAAATGTAAATTTTTATATAATAAACAGAGAAACTAAAACATACAATGTATAAATCAATATAACACAAAGAATTTAACGGTTCACCCAATCGGGCTACATCCACCAAACCACGCCATCCAATACTTTTATTATCCAAGTAAAACCTATTACAATCTTATGAATAATCACGCTTTTTCTTCATGTAGTAATACCCATCCTGAACCCCTTTTAACAAGCTTAGAAGCTTCCAGTTTTCTAGGTTCTACAAAAATCGATTTTCCTTTTTCATTGATTTTTCCCTTTTTCGTGATCAATCACGCAGGAAGGAAATTTTTCTTGAGGGCTGCCGCCCCCAAATCCCCACCCAGGGCCCAGCCCGGCCCCGAACCCCGGCAAGGATAGGGGGCCGGGGTGTACAGTATACCATGGGCTATACAGTATAGCATGATCAGTCGCCACATACCAACAGTTTCCATCAATGACAAAGGGGGAGATTGTTGAAAGAACAAAGAAGGTTGTCATTAATGAGTTGTCATTGATTTCAACACTACATGATGAACATCAAATTACTATGAAGAATGTTCTATTTCAATCAAAAGGTTTTTGGCTAAGTTTCTACACTGACAACTTCAACACATTGTGCCCTTTGGTATTTTGGTTTGAATTTGTTCACCCTGGAAGATTTACTTATGTGGTTCTAGTATGTTGTGCATGGGTGTCACTAGCATCTTCTTTCATAATTTCAATCATTTTGGATAAGTGGTTCAAAAGTTGCAAGTAATAGAAGTTTAGTAGATATGTTTTACACAGTTTTCTGTGTATTGGCTATTACCTAACTAGTCAACATTTCTTTGTGGATTTTAGTTAGTCATTGTGGTTTTGGGATAATGTTTACAAGGGTTAGTACATTCTATTTTCCTATTGGCATGATATTTTGTGGTCCACATATCCTATGGTGATGATTAATTGGAGTATTTTTCTTTTTGGTTCTATGCTTAGATGAGTTGAGGTATGCAAAGTGTTATGAAGATTAAAAATATGTTGCAAATAAAAAAAGGAGTTGTTATAGGTCCATTCTGACCTATTTTTGTGTTTTTGGCATGAAAGAAATTTTGGTTTGAATTGAGTGTTGGCAAGGAACGTTCTATATAATTTAAGGCTACATTTAATTAGGACGATCTAATTGATGTTTGTAATAGAGTTCAATATATATACAAGGTTAATTTGAGTTGAGGAAGAGAGGATTTTGATGAATATATGATCCAAATACAAGTAGTGATGCAAAATATTGTACAATCATGTGAATTAGCTGTGAATATTGAGAAAAGGTGTGAATATAGAGTAGAGCAGAGACTTGTAATTTGAATTGATCAGAGTGTGTGTTATGAACTTCAAAGGAAATGAATCCAACATATGATTAGATGCACTTTTCTTAGTTCAAATTTTGGTTGTGAAGCCACATCTTTGTATCTTTCTTTTCTCTATGAACAATGAGTTCACTTGGACAGTGAGTCCTCGTAGTGAGATTTTCTGTAATATCATATAACCGGTTATAACATATTATGAGTTAATCCTCACCATGGTTTTTCCCACCTTGGGTTTTTTGCATAAAAATATTGTTGTTCATGTGTTTTATGTGTTGTGGATTTCTCATGCTTTCATTCCATATAACATCTTCTTAAGAAGGCGAAATAGAATAGCATCATTCCTTGAAGTTATTTTCCATGTACTAATCATATTTGAGGTGATAAAAACCTTGTAAGGAACTTTTCATTTCAAGGTAAGAGGTGTATCGAGTACACATATATACTCTATTTATTCACTCTATGGGAAATATTTTATCATGTGGACCCAATTTATGAAGATAAACCCACTTGAATAAATAAGATTGTGCTTGATTTGTGTTCTATTAGTCTTAGTGAGATTTATGGAAGAAATATTATGAAATATTTCCCCTTACCTATTGAGTCAGTGAATACATTGCTTCTCATCAAACAATCAAAACAAACATTCAACATGGTCATGACAAAACTTCAAACCCTTTGAACACTTTGTATGCACTTGAAGGATATTATACTACCACATGCATCTAGGCATATTTTTTTATCAAAACAATAGCTTAGTGTGCTTCCTAGTATCTTTATCTATATCTTTGTACATTGTGTCAAAGTAAACATAGGGAACTATAATTTGGCATTTTTGGTTTTCACAAATTTGAGCTTCTGTGGAAAATAACTTGCTTTATTTTAGACATATTAGCATTAGACTACTCATAATCAAGATATTTTATGTGGTAAAAACAATTCATGCTTAAATCGGATTTTAAAAATTGAACCTCAAAGCAACATTCAAATCCACTTGGTCACTTGTTTTAAAAAAACACTTTGTTACTTGATTCAAACAAAAAAAGGAAATTCATGCTCAAAATTATTTTTATCAAAAAAATCTTTGAGTTATAATTAGACCAAAACCCTTATTCTCCATAAAACATTGAAACATTATACAAGTTTCTTTATCAAAATCATTGGGAAAGTGTTAAACATAATCTTAGGTTATCATTTGGGACAAAAAGATCAAATTCATTCAACATCAAACATCACAACATCTCACATCAAATAAAAAAAACTTAAACATTGGGACATAAATCACTTAGGTTTGAAACCTTTATCACATCAACTAATTTATAATCATACTTGAAAATGATCTTAAATTTCAAGGTGTTTAGGTTGAGTTAGTGTGTCACCAAAAAGTGTATACCTTGCTTGATATGGAAATAATTGATGATAAATTGGACTAAATGGGGCGTTGATTTAGTGTTGTGAGGTGTTTTACACATCCACATTAGTTCTTGGACCCTTGCAAATGCATTAAATGATGTCTTGTAAAGGTGTTGTAAAGTGTTGTAAATCACTTTCATACTTTTCTAGAATCTTATTAAGCATTTAATTATAATATTATTTTAATTCAAAAGTTAGCTTTTCCCTCTTCTTCTATAATTAAACAATTATTTTAATTATTTAATTATTCATTATCCTTTTCTCTCTATAATTAAATAAATGTTATATTTATTTAATTATTTATCCTTTCTTTATCTCCCCAATTAAATAATTATTTTTAATTATTTAATTATATTATTTCTTCTCACCTTTCTTTTGAAATAAATAAAATTAATATTATATTTATTTCTCCTATGTTGGCCACCTAAATTAAATAATCTTTATTATTTAATTTTCTCCAACAACCTTTTTCTCCGTTTCAATCTTATCTTCCACTTCAAGTCTTTATCTATCCATGTCTTTCTTCTCTTAATTAATCTCCGCCCTTGATTAAATTATTTTCTAATTCAATCTTGGCCCTTGATCATGATCCTTATTCTTAACTCTTTTCTATAAAAGGAGACCTTTAAACCCTAATTCATCCATTCATTCATAATTAATTCAATCACTCATTCAATCACCATTCATCATTCATTCACATTGTCAAGTCAAGCAAGCAAGAATTAAGCATTCAAGATAGCATTCAAGCTCACTTCTAAGGCATTCAAGAGCAAGATTATTCATCCATTGTTATAGAAATCCAACATCCATCATCATGGAAAGTTTCTAATTACATTTTTTCATATTCCATGCTTCATTATTTTATTTCATCATTTTGGTTTAATTACCTAAATGAGGTTTGACCAAGGCAAACCCCCAATCCCTAACAATCAACATTTTCTCTCTCTTCCTTTGTGTGATAGCAGATTTAGGTGCTTGGATGGCTTGGATATGATTGAAGATTAGGTTTCAAACTTTTTGGAGTCATTTCCCTTTTAGCAAGGTCAAAATCTACACCAAAAGTCACTTTCGGTCTCAAAAATTAGAGTTTCAGAACCGAACACCTGGAGGAACAAAAAGAGCAGGCCGAGAGCTTCTAACTCCACTTTCAAATTTTCAAAAAAGCTAAAGTGGACTAAGTAACCATCAGTAGTGACTTAGTCCCACTGTACCTTTTTTCATTTTTTTTGTAGATTTAGATACCCATTTGGCTAAAATAGGCTCCAAAGTAGTTTTCCAGATCTGGGACTAAGTCTCCCAGATTGGTACAAGTTTCCTAGTCAGCTTTTCTAGTCAATTCTATAGGATTCCAGAGCCTCTATGCATCAGACTTCATATTCCAAGTGTACCTTTCTAGTCTTATTTAATTTTGTTATCATTTACTTGCATTCTTAGGTGCTTTTGCATACATCACTATGTTTTCAAACAAGTTGCATTTCTTAGGTTTTGCATTAATAATCACCTTTATTTTTTAGTTTATTGCATTTAGACATCATATTTATGCATATTGCATCCATCTTTGCATTGATTTTGAGTGTAGACATCACACATTTTGGGTCCATTTCTCTCCTTTTAGGTGAAAAACCCTAAAAGAGTTAGAGAACCCTTGGATACCAAAATCGATGTCCATAATTAGCAAACATCATTGTGGATAAACTAAATTTGGATTCATGAGTCTACTCTCAAAGTAGTGAATTCATAATCATCAAAACACATCAAAAAATCAATTCAAACAATCAAATCCTAATGTAGTCTAAATGAAGGGTTTCATATCATCCATATCAACCATCATCATCAGTGATCCAAACCCAAACCAAAACATCATCATTTGACAACAAAGGATAATAACACTACATTTCAAAATCATTTATCTTTTAGGATTGGTAAAAAATTTCATGGACACAACTAGGGCTCAATACAAAAAGGATATGGAGTTTAATCCTAGGGAATCAAGGGATCTTAACATTAGTGATCAACCATATTGAATTCCTTAAATAAGTGAGCTTCCTCCTACTACAACAAATCTTCCAATTACAACTTCAAAAAACATTCCAACTACAACACCTCTACTTTCAAACAAACCTCAAGTGGAAACAATTTACATCACGGAGGAACACAAACCACATGAGCTTACTCGATAGGATATACTAGAAATGTAACAAAATCAAGATTTCCTTCATGTAGTGGAAGTATTGATAAAACAAGATTCTAGAAATTACATATGTAAACTTGGACAAATGGGTTCCAAACTTCCATAAAACTTTGATGTTAACACATTAAAGTAACAACCTCTTGAACAAACAACACAATCACAAAATGAAGATTTTTCCCAATATGCTTCAAGGAATAGAACACAAGGGAGTGAGTTCTTCATACATAGTGTGATTCAAAAATTTCCAAAATTGTCATCTACTATGCACCAACCCTTGATTCAAGGTAAAAATCAAGCACTAAACCCAAATCATCAATCACAAAACCAAGGTTAAAATCTAAACATGGGTTCAAATCAAACCAAGGTTTGAATCTAAACATTGGTTCAAATCAAAACCAAGGTTCAAATCTAAACATGGATTCAAATAAAAACCAAGGTTCAAATCTAAACATGGGTTCAAATCAAAACCAAGGTTCAAATCTAAACATGGGTTCAAATCAAAACCAAGGTTCAAATTTAAACGAGTCCAAATCAAAACCAAGGTTTAAACCTAAACATGGGTCCAAATAAAAACCAAGGTTCAAATCTAAACATGGTTTCAAATAAATACCAAGGTTCAAATACAAACATAGGTTCAAATCAAAACATGGGTCCAAATCAAAACATGGGTTCAAATACAAACATGGGTCCAAATCAAAACATGGGTTCAAATACAAACATGGTTCCAAATACAAAAATTGTTCCAACTCAAAACCTTGTTCCAAATCAAAACCTTGTGCCAAATCCAAATAATGATTTAAATCAAAATGGTGTTCCTAATCAAAAAAATTTCAACAACAAGGTTTTTCTCATGATCAATATCAAAACATGGGTTCAAATACAAACATGGTTCCAAATAAAAACATTGGTCCAACTCAAAACCTTGTTCCAAATCAAAACCTTGTTCCTAATCAACACATGAGTCAACAACAAGTTTTTTCTAATGAGAAATTACAAGATCAATAGGAAGAACAAGACCAACAAATGTATACTCAACAACAATTCGTTGCTCAAAAACAACATTTGTAATATGGTCCTCAAGATCAACAATACATTCAATCTCAAGGAAATTCCACACCACAATACCAATATGGTGGAACATATAAAACACCTCAATCTCACTCATACAATACACATCCATATCAAGACCATACTTATGTTCCACCATTGGTCACCACAAACATGGAAATTTCATCACAAATGCAAATGTTGACCCAAAAGATATAAGATATTCAAGTAGAAAAGGTAAATAAATTATATGTAGTCCAAGACTTATGCCACTATCCATTTGATAGAAGAATCATGACGATACCTTTTCCTCCAAAATTTTAGATTCCAAATTTTGACAAATATAAGGGAAGAGGACATCCTGAGGAGCATATAAGAGATTTTTATGTTTCTTGTATGGAAGTCTCCTACAATGATTCATATCTTATGAGACTATTTCCACGAAGCTTGGGTGGATTAGGAATGGAATAGTTTTCACATCTACCTCTTGGAATTAAGACATTTCAAGAGATCATTGATCAATTCGTCATGTATTTCTCTTATAACATTGATGCCAATGTAACATTGGAGAATTTTACACACTAAAACAAAATAGAGGAGAAGCCTTTTCTACCTTTTTTCAATGATGGAGACACAAAACTAGCAAGTGCAAATGGCCTATACCAAAAAATAAGTCGAAATACTGGTAGGGAATCTAGTTACTGATTTGGCCTTTCAATTATGTATGTAATGTGTATGCATTTGAAGAATTAATCTCCAAGGTGATTAAAATTGAAAGAGCTCTAATTGCAAAAGGATCCATCCAAATTTCCAGTGATATACCATCATCTAGTAATAGTGACAAACCTTGATTTTAGGCTAAAAAAAAGAACATTACTAACAATGGTGTTGTGGATACAAAGGTGATTATCATTGCTCCTCTTAAACCTACGTTCCAACAAGAAAATAAGAAAAATGTACAAACTATCAATAATCAATAAGGTCAACAAGGTCAATAGGGACAAAAAAGGATTAAATAATTATCCTCCAAGGTGAAAATACACTCCTTTGGGAGAACCTATCAAGACTGTCTTGCATAAATTAATTCAAACTAATCTTATCAAAATTCCCAATTTATGCTAATATCCTAAACTTGAAGTTAAACCTCCATGGTATAAAGACACTATTTTTTTGAATACCATAATATCAAAGTTCACAAAACATCTAGCTACATGAAATTGAAAAACGTCATTCAAGATCTCATAGAACATGGTGATATAAATGTCGATCAAAGATCAAGAAATTTAGGAAACAATGACCTTGGAATATACAAGAATCAATGCCAGATAATGGACAAGGAAATGATGCAGGAAAAGGAAAAGGGAAGGTATATAACCAATTCAGCCATACCTATGACAATGTCATAGGAAACACATTCATTTGATAACTATATATCAGCTATTACCATCTAAGGGAGCAATCTAGAGTGTGGAGTCACCACACGATGGGGAAATACAACTATACAGGGGGCTCCTTTACCACCAAGACTACCACCCAAAGATAATTTCATAGATTATATCCTTCTTGATCAACTCAAGAAGACACTAGCCCAACTATCCATTCTAAAGCTTTTGAAAATTTTACTAGCACATAAGGAAATTTTAGAGAAAGCCTTATCTTTAGCAACTACGTATCTTATCAAAACATCAAAACCCTCATTAACATTTGATCCACAAAAAATCATTAAACCCTTAATTGGTTATGATGAATTAGCATGAAAATAAAATAACATAAACTTAAACAACTCAACACCATGCACAAGAGAACATAAAATTTATGTGGAAAAACCAAGAAGGGAAAAACCACAATGAGGATTAGGTCACAATAGAAGTAATTGCAAAATCGTTACAAAGGCTCACAACCAAAATAGGACACACTATCTAGAAAGGCTCACAACCAAGGCTCACTGCTGGAGTACAAAAATAAGATAGAGAATAAATGTTAAACAAAGAACATGATCTCAATGTAACAAAGATCCCACCACAATAGCTCCAACAAATTTTCAGTCTATTTGAATGATTATAGAAACCTTCTGCTCATTGCATCTAGTAATCCAACACTTGAAATTTTGCACTACTCTACTCAATTTTGCATCACTCGCACCATATGCTTCACACACACATCTATTTCACATCTATCTTAACCTCCTTCAAAATTAAAATCATAGTTATACCATCCTCAACCTTGAAACCCTTTCCAAGGTTGACAATGCACCTCAATCATGTAAATTCAAATTAGGTTAGTGCCAAAAAATTCTTGCAGTGGATAGGAATGAAGGTGGACCACATAAATCCTTAGCTAGGACCCAAATTTTTCCTAACACACCTCAACATGCTTCCACAAACTTCGAAGATGCTTTGCATGTATTGTAAACACCAAATTAGTTGATACTCATGCAAACACCATTAACATTTTAAATACACACTTCCTTTGATCAATCCATAACTTTCAAACAACAAACTTCATCTGAACATGATACAAAAACATCTTGAAAACTAACAAACTCCTTCACAACAAATTTCACCTAAAGAATGTACAAACCCAGTACATCCAAACAACACTTCCACACACTATAAAGTGAAATACCATCTAAAACACCAAACCATGAATCCTATTAACACAAGCAAGATACCAACATTATCAAAAAACCTTTAGAATTGCAAGACCTAATGCATAACTATGGAGAAACACAAAGCAATGATATTTCTCCCAGACACCTTTGCAATGCACAATTCATATATTGGTGAACAAAAATTCTTCTCTACAACAATCCATCACCACAAAGATTGAATATAGCATCTTTTAACACCTATAACCAACATATCTAAACCACACAAGAAAATATTCAACTTAGAAGAAATGTGGACCAAAACCAAAACATAATACTACAAAAATCTCTCTCAACCACTACATTGTTGACACCAATGACAACACAAGCCCGTTGACATCAATGACAACACATTAATACCTGCAATAATTCCCCCCTTTTCATTGATGACAACACAAGATGTGAAAAAACATCAAAGAAAACTATCCTTTCCTTTTTATTGATTAGAAAACTTACAGACATTGGTTTCTCCCATAGAAACTTATTCTTTTTCACATACTTCACTCTCCCTTTGACAATAATGATTAGCCAAAATACACAACTTTCTCCCCTTGATACCTTGCACTTTTTCACATGATTATCTCCCCCCATTTGACATCAATGGAAAATGATATAATTTTTTGCTTTGTTCTCCCCCTTTGACATTGAACCAAGATACTTGCTATTTCTTTGAATACTCTTTTCCATTATACTTTGAATACTCCTCTTTAGGAGTACATCCCAATCTATACCAAATTAGCAACCTCTACATAATGAAAATACTCATTCCATATTGCAAAAATGTCACTACCTACTCCCCCTGAGAGGTAGTCACCACCATCAGTCTTGAATAAAGGATAGATCATGAGTTCCACTGGACTGATGCATCTCCTTATGCATCTAGTTCATAGGAGTGGAAATGACCCCAACTTATCCCAGAGATACTCAAAATTATCTTTAGAAGATCCTTAGTGAATATGTTGACAATCTGATCCCTTGTAGGTACATATTCATTCTTTACTTCATTCTCCATAACCTTTTCTCTTAGAAAGTGATATCTAATTAAAATATGTTATGCCCTTGAATGCATCATTGGGTTCTTTGAAATGTTTATTGCACTTGTATTTTCACAAAAGATAGAAATAGGCTCATCATACACCACTATGATATCCTTCAATGTTTTCCTCATCCACAACACTTGTGTATAGCAAGATGATGTTGCAATATACTTAGCCTCTACAGTAGATAAAGAAATTGAATCGTGTTTCTTACTTAGCCATGACACCAATCTACGTCCAAGAAAAAATGCACCACCACTTGTACTTTTTCTATCATCCACACAACCAACCCAATATGCATCTATGTAAGCACTAAACGTGAAATTAGTATCTTTTGGATGCCATAAGCCATGATCTAGGGTGCCCTTTAGGTATCTAAATATCCTTTTTACTACTACAACATGTGAATCTCTAAGATTTTCTTGAAATCTAGCCATAAGACAAATTCCATGCATGATATCTAGTCTAGTAGCAGTTAGATATAACCATCCACCAATCCTAGGTTTGTATTTTCTCTAATTAGCCTTAGGGGATTCATCATTTTATCTCAATTTGCAACTAGTAACCATAGGAGTACATACCAGTTTGGAGTCTTCCATTCCAACTTCTTCAACATTTCTTTAACATATTTTGACTATGAAATGAATATGCCTTTATCTATTTGATTGATTTGTATCCCAAGGAAGAAATTCATCTCCTCAAACATAGACATATCAAACTCCTTTTGCATTTCTTCTATAAAATTATTACACATAGCTTCATTGCCTCCAAAAATTAATCATCAACATACACTAATACAATCAAGATTTTTTCTCAACCTTAAAGTAAAGATTACTATATGTGGTGCCTTTATTGAATCCTTGTTGTATTGAATACTTATCCAACCTTTTAGACCAATCTCTAGGAGCTTGCTTCAATCCATATAATGCCTTCTTCAATGTAAAAACCATATTAGGTTTATTTGACAACTGAAATCTCTCTATTTGTTCCATGTATACTTCGTCTTGCAACTCTCAATTCAAGAAATCAGACTTCACATCCATTTAATAAACTTTGAAATCCTTACATGCTACAAAAGCCAAAAAAATCATGATCACTTCCATTCTAGCCACTAGATAAAATGTTTCCTCAAAGTCTATTCCTTCAACTTGTGCATATTCTTTACAAAAAATCCTTGTGTTGTTTCTTACCACTTCTTCATTCTCATTTAGTTTGTTTCTGAATACCCACTTAGATCTAATTATGTTTTTTTTGATGGTCTTAGGACAAGTTCCCAAGTCAGATTATTCTCAATATACATAAGTTCTTCTTCCAATGTTTATCCTTACATGCCTTAATCATTGTCTTAGGTTCTTATGGCACCTTCAAATTTTGCAAATTTGAAGTGCCTATGCCCTTTTAGTTTGATGACAGAGGCTAGGTTTGCATCCTACTAAATATGCCATAGAGGCCCTCTTTGTCGATTAAAATTTTGTAACTCGGAGGTCATCATGCAAATCCCTTTGGTAGAATATTTTCTGGTACATATGGTAGTGTGCCTATTCAATTTCACACCTCCTAGATGAGTTTTGATGGGTTAATTAATGTTTTGCTAATAGCGACCGAGCCAAATTTGGTGTTCTAGAAAGTTTCAAATTTCCCAATTCTAAGGGCAACCCATTTATTTTTTTAGTCTAAAACATCTCCATTTTCTACTTCATCAAAAACATAGGCCATTTGATACATTATTTTAATGTATTTTGAGTGTAGTGAATGCGTTCAACAAGTTTACAAAGGAGATACCTAAATTTTGAAGGTTGGGAAAATTTTGATTTAAAACCCATGTTTTAAATAATTGATTATGGTCGCACGCAAAAAATCTTGGCTCCAAGGGTCTCTATTTGCATGCAATGAATTTCCTCTATTTGGTCAATGGGCGTAATTAAAATTTGCATTTTTTCCAATGTTTCAAATGCTAATGTTTAAAATATTTAAAATATTTAAAATATTGTGCAAAGGGTGAAAATGCATTTAGGGCAAGGATAAAACACAATTTTCAAATGTTTTTGAGGAAAAGCAATTTTAATTCTTGCTTCTGATTGGTCGAGGCATGACAACACAACAACACTCAGGAGTATGGAACTCCATCACCCATCTCACTTTGGAAATGATCGAGTTGATACAAACTAGCGATGCCCGATGGTTTACATTGTCTAAGTTTGAGGCAACTTTA
>VDFB02370070.1:67984-93403 GCA_007258455.2 Sequoia sempervirens
TAATTCATGAATTTAAGTGTACTAGGTGTCAGATGTACTAGGCATCGAGTATTGGAAGGCCATATTGGTTGGAATGTTTAATGTAAGTTTGGGTAAGTTGTTGTGGTCCAGAAGTGAAGGTTCTGATGGTAACCCGGTTCTAGATAAATTTTGTTCTGGTAAAAGCTAAAGTTTGTCAAGTACCGGGTGTCGGGTAACAATGCATGTTGAAAGGTTGAAGTTAGTTGTAAATTTTTTTTCAGGAGCTTAAAATGTCTGATAACCCGCCTAAAAGCATAATTATGTGAGAATGCATTAAAAGCATGTTATTTATGATTTTTTCTAAAATGATGATTTAAATTAGTGATGGTTTTATTTTTATGAGGGTTTTATGAATGTTTTAAAAAGGGATTGATATGTAAAAATTTTATGTACAAGAGGAACAAATTGTGATGCAATATTCGGGTATGGACAGTTAGGAAAATTTGGATTGCAAGTAGTGATATGACCAGGTCAGGAAGTTCACTTTGGGAATCCATGCAAAGGAAGAGATTTAGATGAAGAAATATTGGGATGCTTGGTATTATGCATGTGACAAAAGAGTACTTGGATCTGGGGTAATTTACCTCTGGGTGTTTTAAGCCCGAGTTAGAACTTGAGTATGGGAACAAAAGTGATGGTGGATTGCGATATCTATGTCTGGTTCCACCTGACCATTCTAAATATCTGGTAGAGGAAGTTCCTACCTTTTATTTGAAAAATCTACTTGGCTCCAAGTTAATGTCTTGGTTATATTTTAAAGATGGAGGTCTTGAAAGGTTTTAAAGTGCTGAAGAAGGTTGATATCTCTTGACTTATTCAAAATTTCTCTTGCTAGTTGTCATATTCCATGTGTCTTGTTCTTATAAAAGGCTGGGAGATGTTTCATTTTAAGTTAAGTTCAAAATTTGTGGATGTCAGAGAACCAATTTTTTTTCAAGTTTTGTTCTTTTTCCTGTTTTTTGTTTTATTTTAGATTAAAAACTTGTATGTTTCATTAGAAGATAATAAATATCAGATCCAATTTCAAAGCTATTTCTTGATATGAAATCTTACGTAGCTTATTGTTTGTTCCTATCGAACAAGATTGTGTGTTGTGTCATTTAAGGTTGCATATTGACACTATCTAGTGGAAAATAATCCCCATTTTCTTTAAAATATCACATCATTATGTGCCTATCTATGAAACAATCTAGTGACATACATGGCATGGTTTTCTCTAGTTTGGTTATTTCTTGAGGCATGCATGGACAATATCTGGGAGAAATTTTAATTTTCAATAATTTTTTATGCTTTATTTGAGAATAGATGTTTAAATTTTAGAATTTTTTCCAAAAAGCAATGAATGCATGGATTTTTATTGCAAAATATTTTGATTCCATGAAATTGTTGAATGCTTGAAGCTAAATCTACTTGGATAAATGCATGTTATTTGAATTTCATGAAATATTTTTGCAAATTTGTTGATTTCATGAAGTTATTGAATGATTGGACCAAGATTATTTTCATATCTTTATGATACCTTCCAAAACCATAAGGACTGTTTACCCCTCGTGTGTAACAACATTATCACAACGAAACCTAAGCGAACCTATTGCATCAAGACCTGACATAAACGAGCCTTGGGATTAAGCTAAGTTAACCTTAGATTTAGGTTATCCTGGTACAATCAAGAAAGATAGGTTCCCATGGAGTCTTTTTGAGAATTTTATCTTTCTATTGGTGTGCAACTAACATTCGTGTCAACAAGGTGGTCCTATGATAAGCACATATTTGGTTTAAACTTGATCTTATTGTGAAGGTGGGTAAATAATGAGTTGAGGTGTGATTGCATTGATTGTTCATTATTGGTTAAAAATGTTGTAAGGCTTAGTATATGATCTAGGTGAGATGAAGTCCTTAAGGGCTTCATCTAGCATATCAAATTCATCACAACTAAGGGCTTGATAAGTATACAATGCACTTGTAGAAAGAGATCCAACATGATCAGATAACTATGCTTTCTCCAAGATTAATCATTAATTTACTATACATGATTAAGCTAACTAAGGTTGAAAATAGGTTTGCAAAATTGCTACAGATCTAAAAACTAGATCACAAAACTAAAAATTGATAATAAAAATCAGTCTATTTTTGAGTTCTAAAGTTGTTTTCGGAGGACTGGGATGCCCAAGGGTGATTGGGTCTTGGTAGGGCTTTTCCAAAAGTGTCATTTTTAGAGGCCTTAGTAATAGAGATTAAGTGTATTACTATTTATAAACCTAGGTTTAGCATTGGTTCTTTTGTTGTTTTGTGAGTTTCTAATTTGTGAAATATGTTGTAACAATCTAGGGTTTTGAATGTTTTCAAAATGAAAACCAAGCTACCCAAATTACGCAATGAATCAAAAAATTGCTCTATAGATCTAAAAAATTTGAATCACTAAAAATTAAAATTCTTTCAAATATTTTACTAAGCTAAGAAAAATGACAATTTTTTTAACATGTAATAATACTATTCTAGAATTTCAAAGAAGACATTTACAATAGAAACAAAATGCAAAGATAGAGACAAAAATATGTGAGAAAGATTGTTATGCACTTGTACAAGGACAGGGTCACCCAAGGGTGAGTGGGTCCTTGTTCAAGGTTTTGAAAATTGAAAAACTTAATGTCTAAGTTGTTTAAGATTACTGTTCCTATCTGAAAATAGATTTCACAATGACTATTTTTCTAGAATTTTCCAATGTAAGGCAAATACAAATGTATGACAATTTTGAAACAAAATGACACTTTTTTTTAATGTAATTTTAAAATGAAAATCTGATCTGAATGATTGAAAATCGGCCTAATGCATGTTATAATGAAATATGGATGTAATATTTTTTGATTTTATGACTTTTTATGAAGCAAATATGAAACCCTAAATGAGAAATACAAGAAAGATGATGCAAACCCTAAATCTAGGGTTTGAAAGATGACCAAATTAGAAAGCTATGATGTCAAATGTTAGGCTCACCAAAATGAGACATAGAAAAAGGGAAGATATGGGATGATGGTATTCTAAATGAAAAGAACCTAGGATCAATTACACTTTTCTAAAGGTTTCATTAGGATGAAAACCCACAAGGTATAAAGATTGACTTTCAACCACAAAGGTGATCTAATCAGACCTGGATCTAATCCTTTTGAGTCTTATAAATTAATTGAGAATGATTTAGAATGATTGACTTAATTGAACTGTATGACCTAATATGAAAAATGCAATATTTTGTAATTAAACAAACTAAAACTATAAATTGTAGGTGGGTCTGGGAAGTGTTAGATGATGTGTACCTGTCACCAAAAGTAGGATCTATCATATATAGAGGGACTCAGTCGCCCCTAGGAAAATGTGTCTTTGTAAAAAATTTCAAACCTTCAAAATGTGATCCTATAGCTCTCTATATGCTCATTATTCCTATACCTACAAATCTTCACTTTTAGATTTGAACCTACAACAAATATGCAAAATAAATTGTTTAGGTGGCTATATAGGGGTTTTCCTCAGTCAAACAACTATTTTGGTAATTAAACCTCAACAAAAGCTAAAGATATGATAGAAAATAGTGTATGAGCCCTAACCTTAAGTGTATCTAAGGTTGTTATGAGCTAAAAATGCAAAGAAACCCTACTCAAGTGTATCAGAGAGAGATTCCTATATGAAAATGACAAGATCCAATTAGGGAGAAGTTAAAAACCCTAAGTAAATCTAAAATGCAATGATGCCTTGCTTTAGGCTACAATAGGAATGAAGCTTGAAGATGAGAACATTAATAAACAAGTCATTAGGTTGAAGGAAGTGGCCAAATGCATCTCCCAAACCTAGAATCCATCATGTCCTTCCATAGGCATCAAACTTCAATAATGTGTCAAAGCTTGATCAATACTACAAATGGACTTGAAGACCTACAATTTCAAAGTAATGCTACTCCAAGAATTCAATTTTTTTTTGCTTGAATGTTATCTTTTGTGTTCTAGTTTTGCAATGGTGAAAAGACTAGGTATTTGTAGGCATTTCTCTAATTTCCCAAAGATTAGATCTTGAAATCCGCTATTTGAAATTTTAATTTTGAATAAAATGTTCCCAACAATGCATTAAAATTTGTTCCTTGAAGAGATAGGGGGACCCATTTTCCCATGGGAAAATGGGTATTTTCCATATTTTCCAAGATGAATAATGGGAAAAAAACTATTTGTTTATGTAGACACTTAAAACTATGCTGATAATATCACATACTTGATTTCTCATACTAACACCATTCCTAGTCTATTTCACCTAATTCAACCATTTAATTAAATAATGTCAATCATTTAGTTAAATTCATATTTTCACCTATTAACTAAATAAATCAATTTTATTTAGTAAATTAACTATTCTTCATAATTAAAGATCGTCTGTCCATCACTTGCACAATTAAATGATTTTAATTACTTGTTTAATTCTAGCTAATTTCTTTCCAAATCCTCCAACTTTTCCCACTTGCACAATGAATATTCCATTTTAAAGTTCAAATATTCCCTCCAAATGGAAATATATCCAACATCTCTCCAACACAATTCCTAAAAATTAGGGAATTGGTTGAGTTGCTCATGGATTTGAGACCATTGATCTTGTCTTTGATTCATTCCTCATTGATTGTCAATTGTTAGACTCATCCTTTATCCATGCTCATTCCTCTCATTCAATTTCATCCATTGATTATCCTTTTTGATCTTCACCATTGATCCTTGTTTCAAAAATCTATAAAAAGTAAGCATTTTTTTCATAGTAATAATACACAAGCTTTGAGTAAACTTACTCTCTTGAATTGAATCTCAAGTTTGATCAATTTGAGAGCACTTGTGAGACATTTGAATTCATCCATTCATCAATTTATTTTCATCAATAAAAGATTTTGTGTAGGTTGAAGCACTCCACATCCAACTTGGACATAATTACACAATGGGATTGAGGTTTGCATCTCTTAGGATTCAATTTGACTTGCTTTGTTTTTTCATACTTTTGAATTCTAGTTTGGTTTTGTGAATAATTTCTTTGGATTGTATGATTTATTGATCAATTGGTTAGCTATTTTGGTTTAATTCATGTCATTTGATCAATTATTTTTATACATTCACAAAATGGCATGCCCAGTAGGACTCAACATCCCTAGCTAAAAAAGTTTATTTGAGTTTTCTTAGAATTTGCACGAGCAGGAAGCAGGGCAACACACTTGCAGGTTTATAGAGGGACACAATTGCAATATTGTGACACATTTGCAAATTGTGATGCATGTACAGGTCAAAGGTTGACACAGTTGCAAATCTTGATGCACTTGGTAATTCTATCTTTTTTTTGCAATATTTTGGATAGAGAGACACCTGCGTGATAGTCCAATGCAATTATAATTTAGCAGAGAAACACATCTTAAAAGTGTGATGCATTTGTAAAGAGGCAGAGTGACACACTTTTCTGACAATCTGACATAGTTGTCTAATAGTCTGACACATTTCCAAGTTGAATAGGGAGTCAAACTTTAGGGTTTTCATTTGAATTTGAATTTGATTTTATATCAAACCCTAATCTATTCCTTGTTTTTTGTTTCTTGTTAAGATTAATAGTTTTCAAAAACTAAGTGATGTATCAAGTATGGAGTTCATCAAATTTTAAAGTGTTTATCAACACTTATGTGAATGATAACTTTAGAGCTTTAGATTATAATCTCACATTTACTTTGGGGCTCAATAATTGAACAACTCAATTTTCATTTTCAATTTGAGCCTAAAATTGAACCACACAATCTCACCTTTTTGTTTGTTTTAAAAAGAACAATACAACTTACACACCTCATTTGGTGCTTTAACAATTTACTCTTATTTATATTTGGTGCGCCTAAGAAGAACAAGAGTGTGCACTTTGTTTTCCATGTTTGGTAGAATATCAAGTGCATATCCTCTCCTCTTGTGCTTCATGTGATCTTGGGTGAAGAGAAACACTTCTAGTTTGCACTATTTGTTCATTGTAAACCCTATAAGGTTGTTGCTATGTATTCTCTCCCCTTGTGCTCTGTACAATATTGGGTGAAGAGAAATAGTAACACCTTCATTTTTTTCCTTTGAAGTAGGAGGTTTTCCTTGAGACACATCCTAAAGAAGAACTCAAGGGTTCAACCTCAAGCAACATTTAGGGGCGAGCTATACGAATTGGCTAAGAGAAAAAGTTGTAGTTCAAACCATGCATGTATTTCTCTAGACTTGCATTATGGGACTATGGAGTTTTTGGTGCCCAAAGGTGATGTCTGAGAGGTTAGCGATGTTCACCTAATTTTTGCATAGACAATTGTTGTTGTACCAAAAGATCGACCTGTTAATACTTGATATAACCACCAGAGTTAATGAATCCATGGGAGTCAATTAAGCCATTTCACAAACCCAAGTGCTGCACTACACAACACAAGGAGACCAAGGGTAGACACCTTGAAGCAATCCCCCCAAAGCAAGCGAGTGGTTTGAACTTTGACCCAAGCTTTGATACTAATTTTTGAACACACATAATACTAAGAGGGGGGTGAATTAGTATTTTATTAAACCATCCAATTACTAACCATCCAATTTTTAAATCATACTTAAAAATTATAAGGAATGAAAGCATGAGCAATCCATAACACACACAACACATGAACACCAAGATTTTTACGTGGAAACCCAAAGGAAGGAAAAACCATGATGAGGATTAACTCACAATATGTTATAACTAGTTAAAAGATATTATAGAAAGGCTCACTGCTAGGAGGAATCACTATCCAAGTGAACTCACTATTCATAGAGAAAACAAAGATACAAAGAGGTGGATTTATAGCCATAATTTGAACTGAGAAAAGTGCACTTGCACATGCAAAAGTTGAAGAATATTTAAAGGAAGTGCTAGCCTATGAGAGTGATGCAAAAATTCTATTTTTATACTACATGAAGTGGCTAGATGCCACACAAGGGATACAAGATGAAATGGAATCAATTGAGCCTTAGATAGCTAATGCATAAAAAGATTATGATCTGACATTAGATAGAAATGATAAGACCTGGATTGCTATAGTGGACTTGCATGAAAAATTCTTCACTTTTTCGAGCCAAAAGGAAGAGATTATCAAGAAGGTTGCAAAGCTAAGGGACTTGGTAAAAATAGAGCACAAGCCAATCTCAAGTTCCCTTGCTAGTTCTAACAAAATTTCAAAGATAAATCTTACACCCAATAATGTAGAAGGAGAAGAAACATTGATAGAGGTTGAGTCTCTACACAGAATGCTTGTAGTAGCAAAGAAGAGTTGGGAAGAAGGAAAATTTATTTGGCAAGCCATTCTTCAAAAGCTTCAGGGATCAACATCTTCAGGTTGATAATTTCTATTTTTACATATATTTGAGTTTTTCATGTTTTTAGATTCATTGTACATATATGGATATATTAGGATTTTTTGGTTAGCTTCCTAAGGGGGAGATAGTTCAGTTTGTACTTGTCTTAAGGGGAGCACCCTTTTCCCTTTTATGTCAAAGGGGGAGAGATACTTGTGGAGAAATGTTTTATTTTGGCACATGTTTCTGTTAGGGTTAGAGATGGCAGATCTAACAATTAAATGCAAATTTTATATAATAAACAGAGAAACTAAAACATACACAGAATAAATCATAACACAAAGAATTTAATGTGGTTCACCCAATCAGGCTACATCCACCAAACCGCATCCATCCAATACTTGTATTATCTAGTAAAAAACCCTATTACAATCTTGCGAATAATCGTGTTTTTCTTCATGCAGTAATACCCATTCGAACCCCTTTTTAACAAGCTTAGAAGCTTCCAATTTTCTGGGTTCTACAAAATCAGATTTTTCCTTTTTCTGGTATACTGTACACCCCGGCAAGGACAGGGGGCCGGGGTGTACAGTATACCATGGGCTATACAGTATAGCATGATCAGTCGCCACATACCAACAATCTCCCACTTGGAGACTGATCCTGGACGACATTGCTGCAATTACAACTCCCACTGGAAATAAGTACCTTGGACCTTGCTGCTCTATTATACTTGAATTCAACCTTGAAGACCAACCGAAGCTGAAGATGAGCTCAGCTTCTCCCTTGTTACTGCCTTCGTAAACATATCCGCTGGATTGACATTTGTATGTATCTTGTCCAGCTTAACCTGTCCATCCTCCAACACTGACGGAATGAAATGATATCTCAACTGGATGTGTTTTATTTTAGAATGTAGAGCATAATTCTTTGCAAGATGTATAGCACTTTGGCTGTCTGTAAACAAGTAATTTCTAGCCTGTTGTTTTCCAACTCATCCATGAAAAGTTGCAGCCATATCATCTCCTTTGCCGCCTCTGTTGCAACAACATACTCTGCCTCTGTGGTGGATAAAGCAACCACCTTCTGCAATCGAGAAATCCAGCTCACTGTTGTCCCACCAACTGTAAATACATAACCTGTGGTACTCCGCCTGGTATCTATATCCCCTGCTAAATCTGAGTCAACATAGCCTTTTAAATCAGTATTAGAGCCCCCAAAACATAAAAAATTATTGGATGTACCTCTCAAATACCTAAGAATCCATTTTACCGCATTCCAATGCTCAACTCTAGGATGACTCAAATACCTGCTAACAACTCCTACATGTGCAATATCTAGTCTTGTGCATACCATGGCATACATCAAACTACCTACAATTGAAGCATATGGTACTTTGGACATTTTTTCTTCCTCCTCTTGTGTCTTTGGACACATATCCTTAGTCAATTTGACATGACTAGGCAAAGGTGTGCTGACAGCTTTTGCATTCTCCATATGAAATCTCTGCAACACCTTTTCAACATGGTGAGATAAAAACAATTTTCTATTTTTTTCCTATCTCTGAGAATTTTTCATACCAAGGATTTTGTTTGCTGCCCCAAATCCTTCCAGCAATAGCTTTGCTAGCTGTTGTTTTCAACTTCTCTTGTAGTTATGTTAGACCCGGTACAGAAACACTATCATCTATGCATATAAACACAAAATAATGTAGCTATCATTATCCAACCTCTTAAAATAAACACAATGGTCAATTACCGGCCTTGCTTTCGATATAAAAGAAACTTATCAAATTTCAAATTCATTTTGGGGTTGCCCCGCCTTCAGCCGCCGCAGCTTTTCTTCCGATGCGCACTAGTTCTGCTCCTTGCTTTGACCGCCAATCTTGGTTCCGTTTATTTCTCTTTTAAATCACCATGGAAAGGTTGTTTCGCTCAAAGTTGTTCTAAATGAAAATCTTCAGCAGCTACAATACTTAAAACAATACGAATAGAAGTTATTTTAACAGCAAGAGAAAAAATCTCATCAAAATCAATACCCTTTTTCTGTGCAAATCCCTTTATAACTAATATGGCTTTAAATCTCTTCTTACCTCCATCCTCCTCTTTCGACTGTGAATCCATTTGTTTTAGTAAAACCTTTTTACCTCTGGGCAACTTAAATAAATCCCAAGTCTGATTTTCACAGCAAGGAGTCCATTTCTTCTTTCGGTACCATGCTCTGCAGACCATGGTATCCACACGCATAGCTTCATCATAATGATACGGTTTTACCCGACATCAGGTTGAGAATGGTATACAAAAGTGATACTTAGCTTGAATATCGTCTACTTGAGGGAGTTTGTGGTATTTGTTGCTGCTGTTGTTGCCTTACGACATGAGGAACCGAGCATCATTGTTGGGGAATATCATCCAACACTACATAATCTTTTTCTTTCTTCTCATGCTAAAGCTTAGCGGATCTTTGTTACAACACTTTTCTCGTGAATAGCGACATCCACTTCTCACATTTTCTGATTTTTCCGTCAAACTACCAACTTAGGCTTTAATCCCAATGCCATATCAACAAATACACATTTCTTTGATTTTGCATCAAGCTTGATTCTATTTTCAAAATCTACATGTGCAAATGCTTCACAACCGAAGGTTTTGAGAAAAATAACTCACCTTCTTACCTGTTTGTGTTTCCTCTGGAATAGCACGGCCCAAAGGATTAGAGGGACCTCTATTAATTAGTAAACAATAGTGTTCTGAGTCTCTACCCACATTTTTAAAGGCGACTGGCAATCTCATGAAATGCGTGCCGCTCCATTATTGATACTATTCGTAAGCTCAACCACTCCCATTTTCTGACGGAATGGCGGAACCATTTTTCTGCCTATGAATACCATTAGAGGAACAATAATCTTCAAAATCTTTCTTGCAATACTCACCACCATTATTAGATGCGAGACATTTTATCTTTTTACCCTTCTCAGCCAAGCACCTCAAATTTTGAGAGTTTCAAATACATCGATTTTGCCTAAGGAAATAAATCCATACCGCCTTTCTAGTTGCATCATCAATGAATGTAACATAATATAGAACGCAGAAGATACGAGCTGAAGTTAGCCATCCGTATGCGGCTCCAATTTCTGCTGCTTTCTTTGCTTCCGGCTTGAAAACCTTAACTCTCTTTGTTTTCCATACACACAACTTTCACCAAAATCCATAATAACATTTTTGAACCTAGTAAGAACATTATTTGAATGGTAACCCGTACCTTTTGCACTCATATGCCCAAGTCTATTATGCTGCAGTCATTCGGTCCATAAACGTATGATCTTCCACCGCACCTTGGCGCAGGCATTTGTTCCACCAAACATTGACCTTTTTCTGTAACAATTAAAGTAGAAGGAATAGTATGACCTGTACAAAGATATAAAGTTCCTAATTTCACACCTTTTGCTACCACTAAGGAACCCTTTGTGACCTTCCAATTTTTATCACTAAATGTAACAACACAGCCTTCATCATCTAGTTGCCCTGCTGAAATTAAATTTTTGCTTAACTTTTAGACATGCTTACCTCGCGTGGTAGCCAATGATTTATTAAGCAACTTAATCTTGATTCTTCCCTTTCCAACAATTTGACAGGGTTGGTTATCTCCTAAATAAACCAGCCCAAAATCCCCTTGGACATAATCAAGAAAATAACTTCTATGGGGGTAGCATGAAATGAAGCCCCTGAATCTAACACCCAAGAATCATCAACATTATCAAGGGAAAGAATCAAAGCATCCTCATCAGATTTATTACTTACCACATTTGCCTCTTTGCTTCCTTCCTTTTTGTCTCCATCTTTATTTTTTTGAGACCAACAATCTTTCTTCAAATGACCCGACTTACCACAGTACTAGCAATCCCTCTTTTCTCTGGATTGGGACCTTTTGTCCTTTGATTTTCCTCATGACTTTCCCATGATTTCGGAAATTGTTTCTCCTTTGTTTTCTTACTTTTAGTATTCAAAACTTTCTTGCCGATGTGGATGTTCCACTGAGCTTTTTCCTGTTCCTCGGCTCAAAATAGCACCAACAACATCATCAAGCTTCAGTATTAGAACCCGAAGCAGGAGGTGCTATGACCATTACCAAGCTATTCAGCTTTGGGGCAAAGAACAGTCAAAAGAACTAACTTCTTCATCAAAGTTTACTTTTACAAGTTGGTGACTGGAAGTGACGTATTAAACTCATTCAAATGATCGATGCAAGCGGCCACGCTACACCAGGTACCATATTCCAGTAAGCGGCTTCATAAAATACCTTATTCAGGGCTTTTCATATAACTTGGCCGAGGGGTTTCCATCAACTCTTGAGTTGTCTTTGCTGCTGTAATATTAAATGCCACCGATTGTGCTAGGCATAGACGAATACTACCAAGAGCCTTTCTATCCAAGATCTCCTAGTCCTCATCTGACATTGCTGCAGGTTTCTTGGCTTTCCCTTCCAATGGCTGCCATAAATCCTTCTGATAGAGATAGTCCTCCATCTGCATCTTCCATAACTGATAGTTCTGCCCATTAAACTTCTCAACCTTCTTACCCTCATCTTCCATTGCTCCCACTCAACCATGAGACTCCCACTCAGCCATGAGACTTTCCTCACGATAATCAAAACACAACTTCCGCTCGATACCACTTGTTAGAGTTAGAATTAAAGCGGAATCACAACATTAAATGTAGATTTTTTATATAATAAGCGAGAGAAACTAAAACATACCGCCAGAGAATAAATCATAACCTAAAAGAATTTGCGTGGTTCACCCAATGTCCGGACTGCATCTACCAAGCCACAGCCATCAATAGCGTATCGGTAAAAAACTGTATTACAGTCTGCGAATAATCGTTCTTCATGCGGTAATACCCATTGAGACACTTTTTAACAAGCTTAGAAGCTTCCAGCAGGTTCTACAAAAATGGATTTTTTTTTTCATTGATTTTTTCCTTTGGGTGATCACACGAAAAATTAGGAAGGAAATTTTTCTTGAGGGCTGCCGCCCCCAAATCCCCACCCAGGGCCCAGCCCGGCCCCGAACGCAAGGATAGGGGGCCGGGGTGTACAGTATACCATGGGCTATACAGTATAGCATGATCAGTCGCCACATACCAACAGTTTCCATCAATGACAAAGGGGGAGATTGTTGAAAGAACAAAGAAGGTTGTCATTAATGAGTTGTCATTGATTTCAACACTACATGATGAACATCAAATTACTATGAAGAATGTTCTATTTCAATCAAAAGGTTTTTGGCTAAGTTTCTACACTGACAACTTCAACACATTGTGCCCTTTGGTATTTTGGTTTGAATTTGTTCACCCTGGAAGATTTACTTATGTGGTTCTAGTATGTTGTGCATGGGTGTCACTAGCATCTTCTTTCATAATTTCAATCATTTTGGATAAGTGGTTCAAAAGTTGCAAGTAATAGAAGTTTAGTAGATATGTTTTACACAGTTTTCTGTGTATTGGCTATTACCTAACTAGTCAACATTTCTTTGTGGATTTTAGTTAGTCATTGTGGTTTTGGGATAATGTTTACAAGGGTTAGTACATTCTATTTTCCTATTGGCATGATATTTTGTGGTCCACATATCCTATGGTGATGATTAATTGGAGTATTTTTCTTTTTGGTTCTATGCTTAGATGAGTTGAGGTATGCAAAGTGTTATGAAGATTAAAAATATGTTGCAAATAAAAAAAGGAGTTGTTATAGGTCCATTCTGACCTATTTTTGTGTTTTTGGCATGAAAGAAATTTTGGTTTGAATTGAGTGTTGGCAAGGAACGTTCTATATAATTTAAGGCTACATTTAATTAGGACGATCTAATTGATGTTTGTAATAGAGTTCAATATATATACAAGGTTAATTTGAGTTGAGGAAGAGAGGATTTTGATGAATATATGATCCAAATACAAGTAGTGATGCAAAATATTGTACAATCATGTGAATTAGCTGTGAATATTGAGAAAAGGTGTGAATATAGAGTAGAGCAGAGACTTGTAATTTGAATTGATCAGAGTGTGTGTTATGAACTTCAAAGGAAATGAATCCAACATATGATTAGATGCACTTTTCTTAGTTCAAATTTTGGTTGTGAAGCCACATCTTTGTATCTTTCTTTTCTCTATGAACAATGAGTTCACTTGGACAGTGAGTCCTCGTAGTGAGATTTTCTGTAATATCATATAACCGGTTATAACATATTATGAGTTAATCCTCACCATGGTTTTTCCCACCTTGGGTTTTTTGCATAAAAATATTGTTGTTCATGTGTTTTATGTGTTGTGGATTTCTCATGCTTTCATTCCATATAACATCTTCTTAAGAAGGCGAAATAGAATAGCATCATTCCTTGAAGTTATTTTCCATGTACTAATCATATTTGAGGTGATAAAAACCTTGTAAGGAACTTTTCATTTCAAGGTAAGAGGTGTATCGAGTACACATATATACTCTATTTATTCACTCTATGGGAAATATTTTATCATGTGGACCCAATTTATGAAGATAAACCCACTTGAATAAATAAGATTGTGCTTGATTTGTGTTCTATTAGTCTTAGTGAGATTTATGGAAGAAATATTATGAAATATTTCCCCTTACCTATTGAGTCAGTGAATACATTGCTTCTCATCAAACAATCAAAACAAACATTCAACATGGTCATGACAAAACTTCAAACCCTTTGAACACTTTGTATGCACTTGAAGGATATTATACTACCACATGCATCTAGGCATATTTTTTTATCAAAACAATAGCTTAGTGTGCTTCCTAGTATCTTTATCTATATCTTTGTACATTGTGTCAAAGTAAACATAGGGAACTATAATTTGGCATTTTTGGTTTTCACAAATTTGAGCTTCTGTGGAAAATAACTTGCTTTATTTTAGACATATTAGCATTAGACTACTCATAATCAAGATATTTTATGTGGTAAAAACAATTCATGCTTAAATCGGATTTTAAAAATTGAACCTCAAAGCAACATTCAAATCCACTTGGTCACTTGTTTTAAAAAAACACTTTGTTACTTGATTCAAACAAAAAAAGGAAATTCATGCTCAAAATTATTTTTATCAAAAAAATCTTTGAGTTATAATTAGACCAAAACCCTTATTCTCCATAAAACATTGAAACATTATACAAGTTTCTTTATCAAAATCATTGGGAAAGTGTTAAACATAATCTTAGGTTATCATTTGGGACAAAAAGATCAAATTCATTCAACATCAAACATCACAACATCTCACATCAAATAAAAAAAACTTAAACATTGGGACATAAATCACTTAGGTTTGAAACCTTTATCACATCAACTAATTTATAATCATACTTGAAAATGATCTTAAATTTCAAGGTGTTTAGGTTGAGTTAGTGTGTCACCAAAAAGTGTATACCTTGCTTGATATGGAAATAATTGATGATAAATTGGACTAAATGGGGCGTTGATTTAGTGTTGTGAGGTGTTTTACACATCCACATTAGTTCTTGGACCCTTGCAAATGCATTAAATGATGTCTTGTAAAGGTGTTGTAAAGTGTTGTAAATCACTTTCATACTTTTCTAGAATCTTATTAAGCATTTAATTATAATATTATTTTAATTCAAAAGTTAGCTTTTCCCTCTTCTTCTATAATTAAACAATTATTTTAATTATTTAATTATTCATTATCCTTTTCTCTCTATAATTAAATAAATGTTATATTTATTTAATTATTTATCCTTTCTTTATCTCCCCAATTAAATAATTATTTTTAATTATTTAATTATATTATTTCTTCTCACCTTTCTTTTGAAATAAATAAAATTAATATTATATTTATTTCTCCTATGTTGGCCACCTAAATTAAATAATCTTTATTATTTAATTTTCTCCAACAACCTTTTTCTCCGTTTCAATCTTATCTTCCACTTCAAGTCTTTATCTATCCATGTCTTTCTTCTCTTAATTAATCTCCGCCCTTGATTAAATTATTTTCTAATTCAATCTTGGCCCTTGATCATGATCCTTATTCTTAACTCTTTTCTATAAAAGGAGACCTTTAAACCCTAATTCATCCATTCATTCATAATTAATTCAATCACTCATTCAATCACCATTCATCATTCATTCACATTGTCAAGTCAAGCAAGCAAGAATTAAGCATTCAAGATAGCATTCAAGCTCACTTCTAAGGCATTCAAGAGCAAGATTATTCATCCATTGTTATAGAAATCCAACATCCATCATCATGGAAAGTTTCTAATTACATTTTTTCATATTCCATGCTTCATTATTTTATTTCATCATTTTGGTTTAATTACCTAAATGAGGTTTGACCAAGGCAAACCCCCAATCCCTAACAATCAACATTTTCTCTCTCTTCCTTTGTGTGATAGCAGATTTAGGTGCTTGGATGGCTTGGATATGATTGAAGATTAGGTTTCAAACTTTTTGGAGTCATTTCCCTTTTAGCAAGGTCAAAATCTACACCAAAAGTCACTTTCGGTCTCAAAAATTAGAGTTTCAGAACCGAACACCTGGAGGAACAAAAAGAGCAGGCCGAGAGCTTCTAACTCCACTTTCAAATTTTCAAAAAAGCTAAAGTGGACTAAGTAACCATCAGTAGTGACTTAGTCCCACTGTACCTTTTTTCATTTTTTTTGTAGATTTAGATACCCATTTGGCTAAAATAGGCTCCAAAGTAGTTTTCCAGATCTGGGACTAAGTCTCCCAGATTGGTACAAGTTTCCTAGTCAGCTTTTCTAGTCAATTCTATAGGATTCCAGAGCCTCTATGCATCAGACTTCATATTCCAAGTGTACCTTTCTAGTCTTATTTAATTTTGTTATCATTTACTTGCATTCTTAGGTGCTTTTGCATACATCACTATGTTTTCAAACAAGTTGCATTTCTTAGGTTTTGCATTAATAATCACCTTTATTTTTTAGTTTATTGCATTTAGACATCATATTTATGCATATTGCATCCATCTTTGCATTGATTTTGAGTGTAGACATCACACATTTTGGGTCCATTTCTCTCCTTTTAGGTGAAAAACCCTAAAAGAGTTAGAGAACCCTTGGATACCAAAATCGATGTCCATAATTAGCAAACATCATTGTGGATAAACTAAATTTGGATTCATGAGTCTACTCTCAAAGTAGTGAATTCATAATCATCAAAACACATCAAAAAATCAATTCAAACAATCAAATCCTAATGTAGTCTAAATGAAGGGTTTCATATCATCCATATCAACCATCATCATCAGTGATCCAAACCCAAACCAAAACATCATCATTTGACAACAAAGGATAATAACACTACATTTCAAAATCATTTATCTTTTAGGATTGGTAAAAAATTTCATGGACACAACTAGGGCTCAATACAAAAAGGATATGGAGTTTAATCCTAGGGAATCAAGGGATCTTAACATTAGTGATCAACCATATTGAATTCCTTAAATAAGTGAGCTTCCTCCTACTACAACAAATCTTCCAATTACAACTTCAAAAAACATTCCAACTACAACACCTCTACTTTCAAACAAACCTCAAGTGGAAACAATTTACATCACGGAGGAACACAAACCACATGAGCTTACTCGATAGGATATACTAGAAATGTAACAAAATCAAGATTTCCTTCATGTAGTGGAAGTATTGATAAAACAAGATTCTAGAAATTACATATGTAAACTTGGACAAATGGGTTCCAAACTTCCATAAAACTTTGATGTTAACACATTAAAGTAACAACCTCTTGAACAAACAACACAATCACAAAATGAAGATTTTTCCCAATATGCTTCAAGGAATAGAACACAAGGGAGTGAGTTCTTCATACATAGTGTGATTCAAAAATTTCCAAAATTGTCATCTACTATGCACCAACCCTTGATTCAAGGTAAAAATCAAGCACTAAACCCAAATCATCAATCACAAAACCAAGGTTAAAATCTAAACATGGGTTCAAATCAAACCAAGGTTTGAATCTAAACATTGGTTCAAATCAAAACCAAGGTTCAAATCTAAACATGGATTCAAATAAAAACCAAGGTTCAAATCTAAACATGGGTTCAAATCAAAACCAAGGTTCAAATCTAAACATGGGTTCAAATCAAAACCAAGGTTCAAATTTAAACGAGTCCAAATCAAAACCAAGGTTTAAACCTAAACATGGGTCCAAATAAAAACCAAGGTTCAAATCTAAACATGGTTTCAAATAAATACCAAGGTTCAAATACAAACATAGGTTCAAATCAAAACATGGGTCCAAATCAAAACATGGGTTCAAATACAAACATGGGTCCAAATCAAAACATGGGTTCAAATACAAACATGGTTCCAAATACAAAAATTGTTCCAACTCAAAACCTTGTTCCAAATCAAAACCTTGTGCCAAATCCAAATAATGATTTAAATCAAAATGGTGTTCCTAATCAAAAAAATTTCAACAACAAGGTTTTTCTCATGATCAATATCAAAACATGGGTTCAAATACAAACATGGTTCCAAATAAAAACATTGGTCCAACTCAAAACCTTGTTCCAAATCAAAACCTTGTTCCTAATCAACACATGAGTCAACAACAAGTTTTTTCTAATGAGAAATTACAAGATCAATAGGAAGAACAAGACCAACAAATGTATACTCAACAACAATTCGTTGCTCAAAAACAACATTTGTAATATGGTCCTCAAGATCAACAATACATTCAATCTCAAGGAAATTCCACACCACAATACCAATATGGTGGAACATATAAAACACCTCAATCTCACTCATACAATACACATCCATATCAAGACCATACTTATGTTCCACCATTGGTCACCACAAACATGGAAATTTCATCACAAATGCAAATGTTGACCCAAAAGATATAAGATATTCAAGTAGAAAAGGTAAATAAATTATATGTAGTCCAAGACTTATGCCACTATCCATTTGATAGAAGAATCATGACGATACCTTTTCCTCCAAAATTTTAGATTCCAAATTTTGACAAATATAAGGGAAGAGGACATCCTGAGGAGCATATAAGAGATTTTTATGTTTCTTGTATGGAAGTCTCCTACAATGATTCATATCTTATGAGACTATTTCCACGAAGCTTGGGTGGATTAGGAATGGAATAGTTTTCACATCTACCTCTTGGAATTAAGACATTTCAAGAGATCATTGATCAATTCGTCATGTATTTCTCTTATAACATTGATGCCAATGTAACATTGGAGAATTTTACACACTAAAACAAAATAGAGGAGAAGCCTTTTCTACCTTTTTTCAATGATGGAGACACAAAACTAGCAAGTGCAAATGGCCTATACCAAAAAATAAGTCGAAATACTGGTAGGGAATCTAGTTACTGATTTGGCCTTTCAATTATGTATGTAATGTGTATGCATTTGAAGAATTAATCTCCAAGGTGATTAAAATTGAAAGAGCTCTAATTGCAAAAGGATCCATCCAAATTTCCAGTGATATACCATCATCTAGTAATAGTGACAAACCTTGATTTTAGGCTAAAAAAAAGAACATTACTAACAATGGTGTTGTGGATACAAAGGTGATTATCATTGCTCCTCTTAAACCTACGTTCCAACAAGAAAATAAGAAAAATGTACAAACTATCAATAATCAATAAGGTCAACAAGGTCAATAGGGACAAAAAAGGATTAAATAATTATCCTCCAAGGTGAAAATACACTCCTTTGGGAGAACCTATCAAGACTGTCTTGCATAAATTAATTCAAACTAATCTTATCAAAATTCCCAATTTATGCTAATATCCTAAACTTGAAGTTAAACCTCCATGGTATAAAGACACTATTTTTTTGAATACCATAATATCAAAGTTCACAAAACATCTAGCTACATGAAATTGAAAAACGTCATTCAAGATCTCATAGAACATGGTGATATAAATGTCGATCAAAGATCAAGAAATTTAGGAAACAATGACCTTGGAATATACAAGAATCAATGCCAGATAATGGACAAGGAAATGATGCAGGAAAAGGAAAAGGGAAGGTATATAACCAATTCAGCCATACCTATGACAATGTCATAGGAAACACATTCATTTGATAACTATATATCAGCTATTACCATCTAAGGGAGCAATCTAGAGTGTGGAGTCACCACACGATGGGGAAATACAACTATACAGGGGGCTCCTTTACCACCAAGACTACCACCCAAAGATAATTTCATAGATTATATCCTTCTTGATCAACTCAAGAAGACACTAGCCCAACTATCCATTCTAAAGCTTTTGAAAATTTTACCAGCACATAAGGAAATTTTAGAGAAAGCCTTATCTTTAGCAACTGTGTATCTTATCAAAACATCAAAACCCTCATTAACATTCAGATCCACAAAAAATCATTAAACCCTTAATCAGTTATGATGAATTAGCATGAAAATAAAATAACATAAACTTAAACAACTCAACACCATGCACAAGAGAACATAAAATTTATGTGGAAAAACCAAGAAGGGAAAAACCACAATGAGGATTAGGTCACAATAGAAGTAATTTCAAAATCGTTACAAAGGCTCACAACCAAAATAGGACACACTATCTAGAAAGGCTCACAACCAAGGCTCACTGCTGGAGTACAAAAAGAAGATAGAGAAGAAATGTTAAACAAAGAACATGATCTCAATGTAACAAAGATCCCACCACAATAGCTCCAACAACTTTTCAGTCTATTTGAATGATTGTAGAAACCTTCTGCTCATTGCATCTAGTAATCCAACACTTGAAATTTTGCACTACTCTACTCAATTTTGCATCACTCGCACCATATGCTTCACACACACATCTATTTCACATCTATCTTAACGTCCTTCAAAAATTAAACTCATAGTTATACCATCCTCAACCTTGAAACCATTTCCAAGGTTGACAATGTACCTCAATCATGCAAATTCAAATTAGGTTAGTGCCAAAACATTCTCGCAGTGTATAGGAATGAAGGTGGACCACATAAATCCTTAGCTAGGACCCAAATTTTTCCTAACACACCTCAACATGCTTCCACAAACTTCGAAGATGCTTTGCATGTAGTGTAAACACCAAATCAGTTGATACTCATGCAAACACCATTAAAATTTTAAATACACACTTCCTTTGATCAATCCATAACTTTCAGACAACAAACTTCATTTGAACATGATACAAAAACATCTTGAAAACTAACAAACTCCTTCACAACAAATTTCACCTAAAGAATGTACAAACCCAGTACATCCAAACAACACTTTCACACACTATAAAGTGAAATACCATCTAAAACACCAAACCATGAATCCTATTAACACAAGCAAGAGACCAACATTATCAAAAAACCTTTAGAATTGCAAGACCTGATGCATAACTATGGAGAAACACAAAGCAATGACATTTCTCCCAGACACCTTTGCAATGCACAATTCATTTATTGGTGAACAAAAATTCTTCTCTACAACAATCCATCACCACAAATATTGAATATAGCATCTTTTAACACCTATAACCAACATATCTAAACCACACAAGAAAATATTCAACTTCGAAGAAATGTGGAGCGAAACCAAAACATAATACTACAAAAATCTCTCTCAACCACTACATTGTTGACACCAATGACAACACAAGCTTGTTGACATCAATGACAACACATTAATACCTAAAATAATTCCCCCCTTTTCATTGATGACAACACAAGATGTGAAAAAAAATCAAAGAAAACTATCCTTTCCTTTTTATTGAATAGAAAACTTACAGACATTGGTTTCTCCCATAGAAACTTATTCTTTTTCACATACTTCACTCTCCCTTTGACAATAATGATTAGCCAAAATACACAACTTTCTCCCCTTGATACCTTGCACTTTTTCACATGATTATCTCCCCCCCTTTGACATCAATGGAAAAGGATATAATTTTTTGCTTTGTTCTCCCCGTTTGACATTGAACCAAGATACTTGCAATTTCTTTGAATACTCTTTTCCATTATACTTTGAATAGTCCTCTTTAGGAGTGCATCCCAATCTATACCATATTAGCAACCTCTACATAACGAAAATACTCATTCCATATTGCAAAAAGGTCACTACCTACTTCCCCTAAGAGGTAGTCACCACCATCAGTCTTGAATAAAGGATAGATCATGAGTTCCACTAGACTGATGCATCTCCTTATGCATCTAGTTCATAGGAGGGGAAATGACCCCAACTTATCTCAGAGATACTCAAAATTATCTTTAGAAGATCCTTAGTGAATATGTCGACAATCTGATCCCTTGTAGGTACATATTCAATCTTTACTTCATTCTCCATAACCTTTTCTCTTAGAAAGTGATATATAATTAAAATATGTTATGCCCTTGAATGCATCATTGGGTTCTTTGAAATGTTTATTGCACTTGTATTTTCACAAAAGATAGAAATAGGCTCATCATACACCACTATGATATCCTTCAATGTTTTCCTCATCCACAACACTTGTGTATAGCAAGATGATGTTGCAATATACTTAGCCTCTACAGTAGATAAAGAAATTGAATCATGTTTCTTACTTAGCCATGACACCAATCTACGTCCAAGAAAAAATGCACCACCACTTGTACTTTTTCTATCATCCACACAACCAACCCAATATGCATCTATGTAAGCACTAAACGTGAAATTAGTATCTTTTGGATGCCATAAGCCATGATCTAGAGTTCCCTTTAGGTATCTAAATATCCTTTTTACTACTACAACATGTGAATCTCTAATATTTTCTTGAAATCTAGCCACAAGACAAATTGCATGCATGATATCTAGTCTAGTAGCAGTTAGATATAACCGTCCACCAATCCTAGATTTGTATTTTCTCTAATTAGCCTTAGGGGATTCATCATTTTATCTCAATTTGTAACTAGTAACCATAGGAGTACATACCAGTTTGGAGTCTTCCATTCCAACTTCTTCAACATTTCTTTAACATATTTTGACTATGAAATGAATATGCCTTTATCTATTTGATTGATTTGTATCCCAAGGAAGAAATTCATCTCCTCAAACATAGACATATCAAACTCCTTTTGCATTTCTTCTATAAAATTATTACACATAGCTTCATTGCCTCCAAAAATTAATCATCAACATACACTAATACAATCAATATTTTTTCTCAACCTTAAAGTAAAGATTACTATATGTGGTGCCTTTATTGAATCCTTGTTGTATTGAATACTTATCCAACCTTTCAGACCAATCTCTAGGAGCTTGCTTCAATCCATATAATGCCTTCTTCAATGTAAAAACCATATTAGGTTTATTTGACAACTGAAATCTTTCTAGTTGTTCCATGTATACTTCCTCTTGCAACTCTCAATTCAAGAAATCAGACTTCACATCCATTTAATAAACTTTGAAATCCTTACATGCTGCAAAAGCCAAAAAAATCATGATCACTTCCATTCTAGCCACTAGATAAAATTTTTCCTCAAAGTCTATTCCTTCAACTTGTGCATATCCTTTACACAAAATCCTTGTGTTGTTTCTTACCACTTCTTCATTCTCATTTAGTTTGTTTCTGAATACCCACTTAGATCTAATTATGTTTTTTTTGCTGGTCTTAGGACAAGTTCCCAAGTCAGATTCTTCTCAATCTGCACAAGTTCTTCCAATGTTTATCCTTACATGCCTCAATCATTGTCTTAGGTTCTTATGGCACCTTCAAATTTTGCAAATTTGAAGTGCCTATGCCCTTTTAGTTTGATGAAAGAGGCTAGGTTTGCATCCTACTAAATATGCCATAGAGGCCCTCTTTGTCGATTAAAATTTTGTAACTCGGAGGTCATCATGCAAATCCCTTTGGTAGAATATTTTCTGGTACATATGGTAGTGTGCCTATTCAGTTTCACACCTCCTAGATGAGTTTTGATGGGTTAATTAATGTTTTGCTAATAGCGACCGAGTCAAATTTGGTGTTCTAGAAAGTTTCAAATTTCCCAATTCTAAGGGCAACCCATTTCTTTTTTTAGTCTAAAACATCTCCATTTTCTACTTCATAAAAAATGGAGGCCATTTGATACATTATTTTAATGTATTTCAAGTGTGGTGAATGTGTTCAACAAGTTTACAAAGGAGATACCTAAATTTTGAAGGTTGGGAAAATTTTGATTTAAAACCCATGTTTTAAATAATTGATTATGGTCACACGCAAAAAATCTTGGCTCCAGGGGTCTCTGTTTGCACGCAATGAATTTCCTCTATTTGGTCAATGGGCGTAATTAAAATTTGCATTTTTTCCAATGTTTCAAATGCTAATGTTTAAAATATTTAAAATATTTAAAATATTGTGCAAAAGGTGAAAATGCATTTAGGGCAAGGATAAAACACAATTTTCAAATGTTTTTGAGGAAAAGAAATTTTAATTCTTGCTTCTGATTGGTCGAGGCATGACAACACAACAACACACAGGAGCATGGAACTCCATCACCCATCTCACTTTGGAAATGATCGAGTTGATACAAACTAGCGATGCCCGATGGTTTACATTGTCTAAGTTTGAGGCAACTTTATAATCTTTATTAAAGTCATTAAAACAATGCCATTGCACATTTCTCCTTTCACAGTAAGTGCTAAGTTGAAATTAGCAATGATTAATGGCTCTAGTGTCCATCACCCATCCAATAAAATCAGTGATGAGTGATGAGCAATGGCTATTTGGTGACCTTTCCTTCCAAGAAAATCAGTGATGGCCTTCCTAAAGTGATGGATTTTAATTGACACATGAGCAAAAAGTTTGAGTAATAAAAAATATATTATCAAGCGTTCATTGTAAAGAAACATTATTTCTTGCTTCTCATTGGTTGTTTTTCACGACAACTCCCACGATAATTGTAGTGCTTATATCCATGTTGAATGGAAAATCAAGAAACAAATCAGCAATGGTCAATGAGTTTTGGGGAAACTTTATTAAAGTTCATGTTGAAAGGGAAACTTTACAAATTCTCTAAAAAATTGCTCATCGCTCATTGCGTTTTCACAACATAATACTGGGAAAGAAGTAGTGATGGTGTGATGGCTCAAAATTCCATTGCCCATATCTAGTGTGAGATTTCTTTTTCTCTTGCAATCAATGATGCTTGTGTAATGTGCGATAGATTTCCTGTGAAGAGCTGATTTTTTATTATATGCAAATAAACTTCAGCATATACCTCGTAGGAAACACATTTTTGAAGGAAAATAATTTCCAATCAACGATGGACAACCATTCAACGATGGAATTTCACAAGGAACTTGAAAAGGGAAAAATGTGATTTATTGTTGTCATTTTCTAATGTTTGGGCACAAAATTTTGGGTGCCATGAATAATGGAAGGAGCTGAAAATAAAATGTAATCATATTTTTGTATTTTGGGCATATTTTTAAATGCATCTATAAGCTGCAAAGTGCTTTTTTATGCTCTCGGAAGGTGATTCAACCTTTTCTATTACCCAGGAAGCTTTTTTAGCAAAATCTTAGAGGTTTTTGAGTGCACAGTAGTGACAAAACAACCCAGATAAAGTGGAAATTATGTGCAGAAAGAAAAATGGGTCTAAATAATGGAAGATTACAGTGATTTAAATGTAGTCATATAGAGAAATATGAATTGGAAAAATGGGTTTTTACCCAAGGGTGATATTTTTCACTTGAAAAGTGAAATGAGGCTAGTAAGTGGGTTATTACAGCCAAGTAAAATATTTGCATAGGATTTTTCAAGTGGATACAAGTTGAAGAGTGGGAAAATGGAGAATGTGAAGTATCTTCTAAAGACTAGTTAGTTGCAGATCAAGGGAGGTGAGAGATGCCATGTGTCAATGATCGATTGATTTTAAAGCTTTTCTTCTTTCTTCTCTTTTTTCTTAAATGAGAAACTGGTTTTGTTGTAAGGGGATCTAAGTTTTGCGGAAGCTTTCAGCTCTTGGGTTTTTGGCCATGGAAGAGGCTATGAGGATATTATTGAATTCCAATGGTGAAGGTCTTTGTTTATTAATCATTAATT
>VDFB02370071.1:0-57010 GCA_007258455.2 Sequoia sempervirens
CAATCTTTGTTAAATACTTTGCTCCACTCAAACAGTCCATAATGTCATCCATCCTTGGCAATGGAAATCTATACTTGATAGTGATTTTATTGATTTCTCTTGAATCTGTACACATTCTCCACTCTCCATCTTTCTTTGGTGTAAGTACAACAGGTACCGCACATAGGCTCAAACAGTCAAACTTTCTCTAACCAATCATGTCCTTAACAATTCTTTTATCTATCAGTTCAACTCTGCATTCTTTTCTAGTGTTATTCTATGTGCTGCTTTGTTTGGAAAACTTGCTCCCGATATAAGATCTATATGATGACTAATACTTCAGACTGGTGGTAAATCATTTGGTATGTTCTCTAACATGATGCCTTCATATTTTGTTAGCAGTTCTACAACTTCTATCTACGGTGGATATTTGTCTCTTGCTATCTTTGGACTACCCCCTTTCTTTGGAATCAATGCAAAAAACATATTCTCATGTCTCAAAACATCAAGAAATTTTCTTCCATCTACTAAACATAGTTCAACAGTGCCACAAGATTCAGTCTTCTCCTCTTCCTCCAAAGGTATCAACTTGATTCTCTTTCCATTTAATGTCATAGTATAAGTATTCCTTCTTCCATCATGAATTTCTTTCTTATCATATTTCCATGGTTTTCCTAATAGTAAATGACATGCATCTATAGGCATAATATCCCACAATACTTCATCTCTATATGATCCAATATGAAATTTCACCAAACATTGTTTATTTACCAATATCTTATGCTCATCTTGAATCCATGCTATCCTATAAGGGTTTGGATGTTTCAATCTTTTCAAATTCAAGTTGGTCACCATCTCCTCTGAAACTAAATTATCTATACTACCACTTGTAGACACTAAAAATTATCCTTCACCTATGAACACTATTTTTCTTTGTCAATCCCCTTTCTTCCTTAATAATTAAATAATTTTAATTATTTGATTATTGTCTAAATTCATATTCCTCTATTAATTAAATAATTTTAATTATTTAGTTAATTCATTTCTTTTATTTTATTTCCTCTCTTTGATTAATTAAATAAATTTTATTTTTTTAATTACATCACTAATGGTTTCTTTTCTTCTTAATTAAATATTTTTTTATTTATTTAATTGATTGTCACTTTCTACTCTAATTAAATAATTATTTCAACTATTTAATTATTCATTATCCTCTTCTTCCATAAATTAAATGAATTTTATTTATTTAATGACTTACTAATTTGTCATTTTCCCCCACTTTTGAATTAAATCTTTATTTATTTAAAAAGTCAGCTTTTCCCTCCACTGTTAAATAATTATTTTAAATATTTAGTAATTTGTTTTTTTCTCCCACTTTTTGAATTAAATTACTATTTAATTAAAAACTCAACTTGTCTTTTTCTTCTATGATTAAATAATGTTTTCATTATTTAATTATTCACTTTCCCTTTCAAACTAAATAATTTTTAGAATTATTTAGTTTCCTCTTTTTCACGTTTTTTCTCTCTATCACTCTCATCCTTTCTTCTTGTCCCATTTAATTTCAACCCTTGTTTTCAACCCTTGTTTGAATTATTTTATTCAATCTCAACCATTCATTTATTGTCTTTTCCCTAACCCTATCAACTTTCATTATCTTGGCCATTGATTAACATCATTTAATTTTAGCCTTTCATTGACATTTGGCTTTCTATAAAAGGTTCTTGTCATTGTCATTTCCATCTATCGAGTTCATGCACAAATACATGTTATTAGTGAGACAACTACTTCAATATTTTGCTATCATAGACATAGGCTACCATTTGCATACTCGTATCTAAGGGCATCTGTAGACACTGAAAAATGTCCTGAATGATATCATACACTTGAAACGGGTATACTAACACCATTTCCTCTCGAAATCCATCCTCTTTTCGCTTAATTAATTGAATTAGCCTAGCTAATTAATTAATTGCATCATTTTCATTTATTAACCTAACACATTTAATCGGGTTAATTCACCCTTTTCACGCTAACATTTCATATCATTAAATTAAATAAATCAAAGTATTTAATTTAATTTCCTAAGTCATCTTATTTAATTAAATAACCCTAAGTTATTTAATTAAATATCATTTCACCTTTCCCCCTTTCATTAAATCATTTAATTTAATGAAAATCACTTTATTCCTCCAAAACCCCTAATTGTATGATTAAACCTTGTTTAATTAACAATTAATCTAATTTTCCTCCAAAATAGGAAAATTCCCTCCCCTTTGCACAATTAAACTTTGTTTTAATTAGCAAAATATTTATTTCCTTACCCATGAATATTCCAAAGAATATTCTCTTTCCTCAAACCAATTGAAAAAGGGATATTCTCACTTGGCTTCTTGAGCAAGCTAAACTTGTGACCTCTTGGGCAAGTCACTTTGTGACCTGTGTGTGCAGGTAAAAAGTGTGTTTGTTTGGAATAAATGGGAATGCTTGATTAAATCTCATCTTGCATTCTCACCCATTGATGAGAATCCATGATCCATGTCTCCTATTTCGTCCATCCTTGACTGTTGATTGATCTTTTCACTCTCAGCCTTTTATTTCTCATTTGCTCTCCTATAAATAGAACACTATTTGGAGACAAATGGATCAATCTTTCAATTGCAAACTTATGTTGTTGAATTTACTCACACTTTGCTCACATTTATCATATTTTAGTTCATTTTTTGTTGCATATTAGTTTTTGTCATCCATTAATGGCTTCCATGCATCCATCTTAGCTTGTTTATAAATTAGGGTTTGAATTTTTTAGCTTGAATATCACTTAGATTAGCTTAAATTTTGCATACTTAGATCATTTTTAGCATAAAATCATGTTAATTTTAGCATAAATCATTTTTTCATCCATTTATCACAATAGTTTCATCAATTCTCTTCAATAGAATTGATTGAAACAAGCTCACTGATCACAAGATTGGAAAAGGGTCTTTTTTTCACATCAACACTACACCAATTCCAAAACAGGATAAGTTTCAAATGGGGTAGAATAGATATTTCAATGTTTTATATTTAGAATGCTTCATTTCACTAAATGTTTAGTTTATCTTTAATTTCAATGATCTTGTTTGAAGATTGAGTATTAGTGGCTACATTATGCTATGATTCATCATGGATCAAGCGTAATCGGCCCATACTAGTATCCTCGGTCAACATTCTGGCACTAGAAGGAGGACCAACTAATAATTTAACCAGTTTCTATCTCAAATTATGTTTGTTTTGCTTTTTGCAGGAAATGGCGAAGCCCAAATCAATTACAACGACGCACTTTGTAGGGCATTGCCATATAGTGACACTATCGCCATTTCAAACTACAACAACGTTTAAATGCACTAGCGCTGATTTAAATATGGTGACACTAATATAATATAGAGGTATCAAAGATTTTTCAAACAGTGACGCTTGCCAAAATTGTGACGCTGTCATGCTCTCTATTCTTTCAGTAGAGCGATGCTCATTTTCACCAGAGTGATGCTATCTCAATAAGCGACACCCAATTTGGGTAAGAAGTTTTACAATCATTTTTTCAACATGTGCTTAAATTTTCTCAATTTATCAGAATATTAACACACTTCTAACATTGTTCTGGTTGTTAGACTAACAGGGTTTTGTAGGTTGGATGACATGGAGCTAAAGTGAAGAAATCATCCTCTTCTTAAGATTTTATGATTGTAACAAGCGTTTGACTCTTTGGGGCAATTATAGCCCAAGTTCTTATGTTTTTTATACTTTCTACTCTAGGACTCACTAAATTTCATTTGGGTTTAAAACGAATGCACAACTAGGACTAAAATTGAACCCTCATTTCATCATCTTCTTTTGGGTTTAAAATTGAACAAGGCAACTTAACATTTCATTTGGTGCTTAAAATGAACTCTTCATTGCTTTGAGGTGTTAAAATTTATGAGTGTTTGTTGTTTTTTTATTTACAACATTGTTATTGGATGTTTATGCAATTCTCTCATGCCACTCAATGATCTTGAGAAACAAAAACATTCATTAACACTTTGCAAAATCACCTACATCTTTCATTTCGGATTAAAAATGAACCCCTCATGAAAAAGGTGTGGTGTGTGTTCTCTCCTTGTTTCACACAAACTAGGATGATCGAACTACAAATGTACTTCCTTACTATTTTTTTTATCTTTAGAGGGCCTGCCTCCCCACTTCGAAAGGAGGGAATGACCTAAGCAATAACGAGCTAAAGGAAATATCTTCCAAAACCACTATATAAATATGTGGTTACAATGAAAATTGCGATCAACAAGAAGTAGTACATGATAACTCTCCCCTAGTATCTTTATGATGTGAAAATCTTTGTTCTAAGGGTTGGGAGACCTCTTGAGGGAGTTTATCATAGTATTCCTTTAACCAAAAGCCCTTACTACGAACCATTTTTTAGAATCCAAAATCCTTAATACTTGTTGGTACAAGAACGGTCGTTCTGAAGTTGCCCCACATTTGTACTATTCATTGTTGAAACAGAAAAATCCTTAGGATCTTAGGATCTTCAGGATTTTGAGATTTGGTGGTCCTGAGAAGTGTGTCGTGGAGGGGAGCCAATGTCACCAAATATCTAGCTATTCACAATGTCTTAGTGTTTGGAGAAATCTAAGTGGGGATTCAACAGGAATAGCCATTTCAAACCTAGGATTATAAATGATTGAGAGTCAGTTTGATACATTGCTTGATTTCAAAATGTTACAAAAACATTCACTACCTTCCTCAAAATTTCAAATGTTACTTTGGCTAAAATATGGATACCTCTTGAATTAGCCTTGATATTACTACTTGTCCTAAGGATTTCAATCCTTAGAGATTTCTAAATATCTTGACTTATATCTCAAATCCATATTTTCCAAAGACAACATAGGTAATTATGGCTTCAACCTCATGATTCTCACAAAATGGACATTGTGAAAGTTATGATGTCTTGGACATAAACATTTAGTTTGAAAACTTAATCAAGACAAGTGTTTGTGGTAAAGTAAATTCACTTAAGCAAGATAAATTGACAATTGAACCCCACATGACTATTTGGAGACCGATTGCTCCTGTTGAACAACTTGATCTTCTAGGTGCTATCATTCAACCAAACTTTGAACTCATTAAAGGAGAACAAACCAATCTCATTAGTAGTTTGAGAAGATTCACTTTTGAAACAAAATAAACACCTACCAAGTGGAGAAATGTAGCAACACTCTTGGACGAAGAAGAGGAACAATCTAATTTTGAGGCTGGAAGGTCCATATTACCACCACCCATGTGGCAATAAATATCTTCCTTTCTTCCATAGAATTGAATTTTTCTAAAGGATCTCACGCAAAGTTAGGATCCCTAAAGTAAGGTCTACTGGTTATTATTTCAAACTTAGGCATCTTAGTCCAAAAGCTTTCAAACAACACCTTTGGGCACTTCATGAAACTAGAACAAGATTGACCTGTATAACTTCTACAAATGTGCTTCAAGAAACAATCCAAACATGTATTCCTTCTATTATTGTTAGAATCCTGGTCTTTTCCAATGTTTCCAATTTCTCACATGATCTATTACACAATCAAAATGCGTAGGGGAAGATCTACATCTCACCATTACAGACATAGGTATCATAATTCCAAGTTTAGTAGGAAGTGGGCCTTAATACTTTATCGCAATCGCAACCTCTTGTTAAGAAACTATTATGCTGGATCTAGGAGGAACCAAATAGATTTACATACCCACATCTATCCTCTCATTTAGGCCAACATTAGTCTTTTGGATTTTAAAACTTTAGAGGTCTAGCATTATTCTCACTACCTTGGTCTTGTCAAACAAAGGTTCACTTTAGGTCAAAATTGGATCAAAATATTTCATCCACCCCTCCATCAAATTTCATCCTTCACTCCACCAAACTATGCAAAAGTTTCGAATACACCAACACTTTTTTACTTAAAAACATCTATCAAACCAACCCCTAACTTGCCTAATTTTTATGTGAAATGTATCCTTTTCCATGCATTTAGACAAGATTGTTATCATCTTTAAACTAGTTCATCATGAAGGTCAGGAGTCTACCCTAAAGATTAACAAGTTCCTCAACATCCTTTATCCCAACATCAAAACATCAAACTTAAGTCAAAAGTGTTGTCCCAAAATGTTTACAAAGATCACTCTTCACATCACCCATCTTTTCATCCCCCATTATCATCATTTCTCCAAAAAGACTTAGAGTGTCCCTTTTACCTAGATTTGAGTCAACTAGAGAGTTCAAACATTACAAAACAAAACACAACTCTCCAAAGGGTGACACAAAATTTATGGTAAAGACAATATCACAACACAAGAGAGTCATGGAGAAAAAAAACTTACATTTACCTCAAGTGATCCAAATCCTTTAGAATTTGATCTAAGAAGTCAAGTTACCCCATCACAACAACCTTTATCACCATCAGGGCCATATGAAATAGAAGATATCACAAACAATCCATTCAAACTCACTAGAGAAGAACTCATGGAATGCCAAGCCTTTGAAAGTGTAGCCCCTATCTCTCCATCATTTTTGGCACAGAATTTGGTACAGAGCTCCGCAACTCCATTACTAGGGCTACATCAAACCTAAATTCCCAGTATTGCAACAAGCCTTGCTAAAGACTTTGGTGATGCTCTTTCATTTGAAAGCAGCACACTTGTGGGTACACTTGAAACCAATCCTCCATCTTAGACGGCCACTTAGACATTTACCTTTGGTGCTCCTCCCGTTCCCAGGGATCCTAAAAAAACATACACGCCTCTTCACCTTCATTATTCCACAACAACTTCCACATATCAAGGACATCCCTTTTCATCCATATCCATGAGTACCACAAGTGTGCCTACCATCACACAAAGCAGTGTGGATCCAATATCTCAAAATAGCACACAAGGGCATATAAGTACCAAACCATAGAAACAACCTATAATGTAGATAGGGACATCTTCATCCAATCCTCCAATTGGTTCATCTATACCATTAGTTTCACAAAACACATTTGTCCCACCCATTATCAACTCATCCCAAAGCAATCCCTTGGTAACAAATCCTGTCAATATAGGTAATACATTAACTACATCCCTCACACAAGGGAATCCTCAAGACATGGGACAAGTAAACCTTTTTAATCAATGGACTCAAGGTCCCAGTGTGTCATTTCCATCACACAATCTAATGGCACCATTCTCATCTTTTTCCACACTCCCCTTTACCATACACAGTAAAATGATATTTTATATTCCTCTACCTCAATCCACTATCTTACAAGGAATGTTAAACCAAGGGAATCCTCCACCTCTCATAAGCAATCCGCTACCCATTTAAAACATCAACATCCCCAATCCATCACAGATGTCCCAACCACCTGATCCTACATTACAAGCACATTCCTTGGCCTTACAGTAAGCACAACAAGCATATCAACAAGCCTTACAACAACGAAAACAACAATAAGCAATCCTAGCAGCACAACAAGAGCAAGCCATCCAACAACAACAACAATAGTAGGCTATCCAATAGAAACAACAACAACAAGTAGCCCTAGCAGCACAACAACAACAGGAACAACAGCAAGCAGTCCTAGTAGCACAACAACAACAAGCAGCCTTAGCACAACAACAACATCAAGCTCATCAAGCAGCTTTAGTAGCACAACAACAACAACAAAGTTCCTACTATAATCCTCAACTAAACATTGTCAATACAAACGTGTTAGGAACATACACATCAATCCCTCAATCACCTTCATAAAATATCACACCACCATACACCCCATAAAACACATCATCGTATTAGAATCATGCATACAACACATCCATCATCCCACCATATGTTCCTCCACCAAACCCACAAGACGATCTAGCATCACAATTTAAGGCACTATCACAAGAAATATAGGACCTTCACACGGGCAAGGCAAAGAAACCACATACACATAATCTATGTCCCTATCCATTTGATCAAAATATCACAATGGTACCATTCCCTCCTAGTTTTGAAATCCCCAAATTTGATAAATAAAAAGGGAGAGGAAGTCCTGTGGACCATATCAAAGAATTTAACATCATGTGTATGGAGGTGGCCTACAATGGCTCATGTTTAACGTGCCTCTTCCCTCAAAGTTTAACAGGTCCTGCTATGGATTGGTTTTCTCATCTACCTCCCAGTATCAAAACCTTCAACAAATTACTAATAAATTCATCGATCACTTCTCCTTCAATCTTGACATGGATGTCAATCTAGAGGAATTATACACTCTTAGACAAAACAAAGAGGAAACTTTCGCTAATTTCTTACAACGGTGGAGACAAAGAGCTAGTAAAAGCAAGTGGCCTCTTCCCAATGAACAACAAGTGGGAATCATCTGTAACACCCCGCCGTGCGAACCCCAAAGGACAACAAGAGACTTACAATAAAAGCACAATAATTTTTTTTTTGAAAGAGAGATATGACAAAGAATGGACATGAACAAACATCACATACATTGTAGTGAAACATATACATCATATACCACATCCTCTGGGGTACACGTGACAACATTACAAATGTAACCCATACCAAGACAATGTTTAACTAACTACAAGGATTCCATTTAACCATTATTTGGTATTACTAACGACGTTCAAACATCCATATTAGAATATAAGTAAAACCATCTATCACATCTATAAACATAATTATAAATATTTCCACAGATACAACCCCATTAAGAATTCACACACGATGAAACAATAACTCATAATAATACCAAGCATCAATATACATTTCAAGCTTGATAAGCATCCATTAGAGATCATAAATTAAGGTTGTTGGTTACATTCGTTACAATGGTAATAATAAAAGTTGCATCGTAAGAGTTACAGTAATATAGATGTGTTCCCCAACATGAACGGAAATAATACAATGAGTTAGAATAATACAACTGAAAAGGTGAATACAAATAACAATGTTGGTTCCATCTCGGTACAATTCTAGAGTCCCCACAAGAGGCGCATATCTAAACATCTCGATCCTCTGTTGGGGACCCAATGGGGTGCATAACACGTTCCACCTAACCACGTGGACTCGAAGGTCCACCCCCCGTGCTAGGAGTTGACAAGAAAGATCCCCATTCCTCAACCAAACTAGTTAAACAAACCAAAAGCAAACCATAAGTCATAACTAGGATAATGACAACATAAGATAACAAACCATAATCAATGTCATCACATAGCCACAACAAAATAATGAAAATTCCAACAATATCAAATATCAACATTATAGATCAACACTAATTAACCATAAGAGGTGCCAACAACAATAGGATCCAAAGCCTTCAAATGATATCGCAATATCAACCAACAATAAGTATCAAGGGAACCTTTCATTAACATCAATCAAGTTTCCATGAGGCATTTGTGCAACACTAAAGGATAGAACTTGGAGGCTTCAACAACAAACACCAAGAACCAATTGCCTCAACAACATCAACAATTCAATTAACACTCCTAGAGGCAAACAAACAAGGGAGAATAAACGGGTACTGTAGGAGAGTGTCATCACATGGCCTTACATGGATTTTCCAGGAAACCTATCACAAGGTACCACCTCCATCTATGGTTATCCAGGTTGCCTATCTCAAGGCGACCACTCCATAGGGTGACTCATGTTGGACCACTTACCTTTTGTGAGTACAAGGTAGTGATCTTAACAACCAGATCTTCTCATCCCATCCTTAGCCTGTGAAAGCACTAACAGTATGGGTGAGGCTCATAATTAATCTTGTTTAGTGTTTATCTACCCAAACCTACTAGTTCATTAATTATATTATTACTTGTTTAGGAAACTCTTCCATGGGTTACCCTAATAGCCTCTTTGTGCGTCGGCCCCCATAAAGAGCCACTCTCCCTATGACACCCAAACCAAAACATGTAAGGGGTGTAACTCATCTCTCATAAAATCAAGGTGTACATAACACACAACATGCAAGGCAAGAACCATCTCACAAACCCATTCCATATCACTGAAACGAGAACAAAGGAGGTACCACCCACAAGACCTCAAAATCAGAAATAGAATCAATGAATCATAAAGGTCCAATCATGGAAGAATCAACATAAACCAAGTTTCTCCATTGCCTTTGGAAGCCATAAACACTGAAAAACAACAAACTTCCACTGAAGGTAATTCAAACACTTTGGGTTCCCCAACCATCATGTAATACAACTACAAGAAGGTCATTGCATAAAGTCCCCTCAATCAGAATTAACACAATAAGGAAGACTCTCATCAAGGAACCCACCAAAGGACTAAATTCCACAATCACAAAACGACAAGAGAGGAATAAATAAGGTAATATCATAACGTGACCTTCAATCTGAATCAAGCTAACATAATCAAGTTAATTCAACAACAAACACTCATTCCAACAGTAAACCAGCCAGTAGGGCACCCAAGGGGAAACTCAATATCTTCCTTACACGATACCCCATCAGTTACACTTTGGCTAACAACCACTTAATACAGACCAAGCACAAAACAAAACCAACATTTAATTTAGCACAAATGTTCACTCTAACTACATCCATGATGGGCTCTCGACTAACTCACAACTTCACTCACATATAACTATCAATTCTAAAATTAAGTAATTCAACAAATACATTATTTTCACATTTCACATAACTCCACACCTTACCCACATAATCAACATAAGTAGTTATAATAATATTTATTCTAAATAACCAACTACATAATGGATCTTCAAGCCATTGAAGCATATTAAGACTTTAACTAGAAAGGATAAAACGTGAAAACAAACAGATAAGAAATAATCTAATAATACATTCCTTCAAATTTTGATCAAATAAACATACTAAATTCACATAACTGAACCAAGACAATATTAAACCCTAAGAGAGAGATGAAATAATAACTCTAATAAATCTATCATGTCTAATTTCAATAAATGGCCTCTCTAAGGAAAACTTGCAGTAACAAGACAACTGATAAAAATATAGGACACTCGAAGTCCTTAAGCTCATCACCAAACTTCTTCTAGTTCTCATACAAACGATACCCATTTATATTTCATTTGAAACCATTACATAAATATAGAATAATTGATATGTGCACAAGCACGCTAGCTACATTGTGTACACAATCCAATTTAGTTTGAAACAATCCCATTAACATGTTATACAAATCAATTGCCTATAGACCTCTATATCCTAATGCTTACAAGCACGCTAGGCACACCATATGAATTCAATTACACATGTAATACATCCCTATCAAGAGTACACAATTCAATCATATATATGATTATTGGTACTTCAATTTAACACTAAATATGTCATAAAATTGAATACAGACTACCCATTTTTACTTGTTAATAAAATTAATGTGTTCATGACTAAATTAGTTATATCAAACAATTAAATAATCATAAACGATTCCTTAAAATATTAATATTTTATTAACTTGATTATAAAATTATTAGTAATTAAGATGCATTAACATTTTTATTAACCTTACTAAATTTACTAATATTTTCTATCTTTATTAAGGAAATTACTAGGGAGCTTGGATTATTTTAAAAATTCCTTTAAATAGACACATAAATCATTTTATGGAATTTTCCTTAAGTTAATTCCTTTAATTAAAGAAAAAGACCACTTTCTCCCACTACTTTGTCTTATATGAACTTTTCTTCCCCTCCCACTTTAAAGAATAGAATTAAAGGATTTAAGTGTATAGTGCATTCTATATAGCCACGTAAAAAGGAAGGAGGAAATGTGGTGGCTTAGGATGAGTTTTACGCTGGTCTTGTTTGAATGATTTTATATTTTGTTTTTGGTTACATTAAAAGCCCACCTCATGTTTCAAGCATATGCCCTGGGAGAAAATCCAATATGCGTAAGTGTAGACCTCCCCCCCTTCGAACTGTTCTTTTTCCTGTCCTTAAAAAAAATGCCCCCACCCAAAAAAGACAGCTTCTGCAGGAAAGAATGCCACGCAATGAACATACAAAGGAGAGGATGCAAGCACAGGGGAACGTGGTATGTTGAGGGAGTTTCCTTGCAGCAAGTGGAGGGTACATGCAAGTGGCAGGTGTAGACTTTAGTTTCTTGCACAAGTTTATTATTATTATAACAATTTTATATATGTATAAACATTTATTCCTATTTATCATTTATCTAAGTGATTACTAAGCAACATATTAATCCCTTTTAAACACTTTTACTCACTTCAAGAAATAAAACTTAATAATGTATATATATATATATATATACATATATACATACTATTTATTTATTTTTACTTTGTAATGAAATATATATATACAATTTACTTTTTACATATGCAATTTTTAATTTACAAAATAATATCACTTATTAAATTCATGTATATATATACTATGGCATATTTAAATCTTAATATTGAAATGTCAACTTAACGTATCTAATACCGATATTCCAAATAATAACTTGCATAATAATTTCCAATATAACTAAAGTTTACATTCATATATTTGTATACATATATAATTAGATACATACAAATAGAATAGATCGAGTTGCAGTTCTAACAGTGAAAAATCAGATATTATAAGATAATTGCTAATTTTGAAAACAACATATAACAATATAACTATGTTCCAAAGCACATATAGTCCATTTCTGTGTAACAAAACCCATATAATTATGTGTGCTCTAAACTTCAATGAATGGTTGAATTCCTCTCGACACCATAATTTAATTTAACTAGCTAATTGAACAAGGCATAATTATCAACAAAAACACCAATAACACTTACGCCAACAATCTAGAAAGACTGATTCGGAGGGGCGCTACATCATCATAGCAAATCTAGATCTAGATCTATCCTTCCACTTGAAAATGCAGTGCATCACATCTTATGTCAAGCTTGTCCCTAAAGCCTTTAACATCGAGAGAGCTCTCATCTTACAGGGAAATACTCAAGCTTATAAAGACAACCTCCCATCAACTAGTTCAAATGACAAGCCTCGTGTCTGGGCTAAGAACAAGAACATAACAAATGATGGTGTGGTAGACGCTAAACTAGTCCTAAGTGCTCCTAGGCCAAACAATTTTCAAGTTGCTAACATCCAACCAACTGTATAGCAAACAACACCCCTACAAAACAATCAAATCAATAACATTGAAATGCAAAGGTGAACCCCTAATAAGAACAACTATCCTAAATGCAAGTACACACAATTATTTGAACCCATCAAAACCATCATGAAAAAGTTGGTAGAGTCAGATTTGATCACACTTCCCAACTTTGAAAACTACCAAGAACTGCAAGAAAAACCATCCTAGTACAACGCAAACGACCTCTGTGACTTTCATAAGATCAATGGACACAAAATAGAAAACTAAATGAGGCTCAAAAAAATTATCCAAGACCTCATAGAGAATGACACTATATCTGTTGAGGTACCAGTCGGGAATCGAGATCTTAAGATATACAAGAACCCTATGTTGAATCATAACAAAGCAAACAACACTAGGAAAGCTAAGGATTACACAAACGTACAACATACCTATTCCAATGTAGTTGCTTCTTGTGATAGTTTCATCACTATCGTCACCATCAAAGGGCATAGTGTGGAGTGTGGAGTCACCACACAATGTGGTAAAGTCACCATTCAAGGAGTCCCTTCCCAATCTAGGGCACAACCTACTCAGCCAACAACAAGTACTAGAAAGTATAATCTCTTAGATCAGCTTAAGAAGACCCCCACACATATATCAATCTTAGAGTTGTTAAGGATATCACCCGCACATAGGGAAATCTTGGAGAAAGCTTTATCAGAGTCATATGTTCCCAAGGATATTGATACTGATCAATTTCAAGCTATGGTAGGACATATCACTAATCACCTTCTCACCTTTTCAGGGAAAAACCTACCGTCACAACCATCTCATAACCTTGCTTTACATCTTGAGGTTATCATTCATAAGAACAAGTTAAAAAGAGTCTTAGTAGATGGAGGTGCTTGATTGAACATTTGCACCCTTAAACTGGTAAAAAATGTAGGCTATTCGAAGGATACTATTGAGAAGACAAAGAGTACCAGCATCAGGGCATATGATGACCAAGAACAGGTATTAGAAAGTATCATTACACTACCCATCCAAGTAGGCCCGCTCATTGCAGAAACTACATGCCAAGTACTTGAACTGGATCTTCCCTACAATATACTACTTGGTCAACCCTAGATTCATTCCCTAAAAGTTGTAGCCTCGACTTATGACCAATGTGTGAAGTTTCCTTTCAAGGGTAGAGAGATTACTATCCATGTAGATCCTGAGCCTTTTTACTATTGCAAAAATCTTGAAGCCAAGTTCTATGAAATCCCCCAAGTACCCAAGAATGGTGAATAGCCTACACCTTCTACCTTATTTTTTGACCCATCATCCCTTGCATCTACCTCTGAAATGAAGGCACCCATACTGTAGAACATACCTAATATCAAAGCAGTGATCCAAGATGATGTTTGTGGAAACTACAAGCTAATGAAGAACACCTTTGTCTTAGGAGAGCTACCTATTTCTCCTCAATCTCATGGGAAACCTACATCTGATAGCAGAGAGCCTAAAACTATCAAGATGGAAGCTACTACCTTCACTAAATGGGGGGATTTGAATCAAGAAGATGTCAATGAGGACGTTATCTCTAAGCTCCTTTATCAAGATGAACGACCTGCCCCTGCTCTTCCTATGGAAGATAATAACAAAGGCTTGCAGTTAATGAAGGGAATGGGATATAACAAGAACAAGAAGCTACTTCCGCTAAATGAGTTGATAATGGAAGATAATAACAAAGGCTTGCATAAAAAATGATAATGGTTTACTAGAACCCATCATTCCTAAGAAATGACTAAAAAATCTCAGCCTAGGTTGTACTACTAGCAAGGTCATCCTTATTGGCAAAGGTATTTCTGCTAAACAAGTTGAGGCTTCCTCTTGGTTACCTACATCATGTGATACAACCTTAGATGACCTCCCCCTTGATGTTGCTAACTTATTTGAAAACAACTCCCTCTTAATGGTATCCATTACATCCTTTGCTCCAAGTAATCAACCAACTAAAATATGCCTAATCTACCCACTACTCATTGACATAGACCAACAAGGACCACCAATTCTTGATTTCTTCAAATACAATGAAGTGATCATAGAATTCATGGTACTCTATGACAACTTACCATGGGTAGACCATAAAGTAGGTTTTGACATAGAGCTAGACATAGAGGCATACTATGGGGAGATGATTGAATCCTTCAGTCATAAAATTGATAAAATGCAACTAACTTGTAGATCCTTAAGTGAAAACCACACTGTAGCACTTTCTGATCCTAAAAAAGTAGAAACAAAGGACACACCCGAAGGTGAAAACCTCTCTGAGGTGCCCAAGGATGAGGGATTCAATCTCCCCTTAGTGCAATGCATCTAGAAAAGTCAGCATTACTAACAAAAAAGGCCACACCAGTCAATGTGGGAATAGAAGAGGCACCTAAGATCACTTTTTATGTCGAATCCTTGTTGGACGAAGAACAAAAGAACCTTGCAACATTCTTGAAGGAGCACAAAGCTAACTTTGCATGGTCATACATAGATACGCCAGGCCTTGATCCTGAAGTACTTGTGCATCACTTAGCAATCTATCCTAAAGCTAAGCCAATCAAGTAGAAATTAAGGAAGATGCACCCTCAGATAGCACTTTTGGTCAAACTTGAATTACAAAAGCTTCTTGACATTGGATTCATCCAACTAATAGATTATCCTGAGTGGGTTTCAAACTTGGTACCATTCTCAAAACCCACTAGGGGAATCAAAATATGTACTGATTTCAAAGACTTAAACAAGGCATGCCTAAAGGATGATTTCCCTCTTCCCAATATCGACCTCATTGTAGACTTAACAGCTGAGCATGAAATGTTGTCACTCATGGATGGTATTTCAGGCTACAATCAAATCATAATTGCCAAGGAGGAACAACACAAAATTGCATTCACTTGTCCATGGGGAACCTATTGTTGGAATGTAATGCCATTCGGGATAAAGAATGCAAGAGCAACCTATCAAAGGGAAATGACCCTCATCTTCCATGACATGATCCACAAAATAGTTGAAGATTATGTGGACGATATTTTGGCAAAAGAAAAGAAAAGAAATGAGCACATACAAGTCTTAGGACCCATCTTTGATAGGCTGGAAGAATACAAAGTAAGGCTAAACCCGAAAAAGTGTGTCTTTGGGGTCACATCAAGGAAACTTCTTGGCTTCATCATCTCACAAAGAGGAATAGAAATTGATCCAGCAAAGGTAAAATCCATCTTAGACATGGAACCACCGCAAACACTAAAGCAGACGAGATGGTTACAAGGAAGAGTGTAGTCCATCAGGAGGTTCATAGCACAACTATCAGATAAAATCCACACCTTTTCACATCTTCTCCATAAAGGGATAAGTTACAAATGGGATGAGAAGTGTGATAAAGCTTTCCAACATATCAAAGACTATCTACTAACACCTCCAGTTCTCATGCCATTAATAGCAAACAAACCACTGATTTTGTATATCTCAGCGACATCAACAGCACTAGGAGCTCTTCTGGCACAACATGATGAAAACGGAAAGGAAAGGGCTATCTACTACATCAGTAGGACTTTGGTGGGTTATGAAATGAACTATTCACCTATTGAGAAAGCATGCCTAGCAGTATTATTTGCTTAAAAAAAGTTGACACTACATGTTGTCACATCAAATCAAGCTCATTGCAAAAATTGATCCATTGAAATACCTGTTATCCAAAGCAACTCTCACAGGGTGAACGGCCAAATGGGTAATGATCTTAATAGAATTTGACATAGATTATGTAGAGTGCAAGGCAATCAAAGGACAAGTGATCACATACCAACTAGAAGAAGCACAGTCTATCTATGTTGAGAACCCTCTGATATATGAGTTCCCTAATGAATCAGTGTTCCTTATCAATCTCACAGCTCAATGGAAGATGTACTTTGATGGATCGTTCACCCAACATGGATCTAGAGCGGGTATTATTTTCATCATCCCTCAAGTTGATTGCATCCCAAAGTCATACTGACTGTCATTCCCTTGTACTAATAACATTGATAAGTACGAAGCCCTAATCACAGGTCTAAGGATAGCGGTTTAGTGGAAAATACAAGAAATGAAAGTCTATGGAGATTCACAATTGGTTATCAACCAAGTCAATGATGACTATCAAACTAAGGATGATAAGCTCACTCCTTACAAAAAGATGGTGGAAAAGTCTCAAGGACCTTTTTATAGAAATAAATTTTGAGAAAATTACTTACATGAACAACAGAGCAGCAGACGCCATGGAAACAATCGGATCACTAGTAGATATGTCAAACAATGTCCTCCAATGTGAATTCTTGATAGAATAACTTATCGTACCAACTTTTGAGATCCCTGAATCAGAATTCGTGTGTCATTGTTGGTCCTGGATCCCCATGGTACCATGACATCTTTACCTACCTAAGCAGAGGAACCCTCTCATCCAATAACACCTCGAACCTTAAAAAGACATTTGTTAAAAAGGCATCTCGATTTGTGATCCTAGGTGATACCCTTTACCATCGAAGCATTGAAGGGACATTGCTACAATGTCTTAACCAATAGGAAGCCTTGACCACTTTAGTAGAAGTGCACGATGGTATATGTGGGTCCCATTCTAGTGGTATTACCTTAGCTAAGAAACTGTTGAGGATAGGGTACTACTAGCCAACCATAGAAAAGGAAGCTCATCAGTATGTGTAGAAGTGTGTCCAATGTCAACAACATGGAGATCTGATTCATGCTCCAGCTCAAGAGTTGCAACCTGTGATCACACCTTAGTTTTTTGCAGTGGGGGCTTGACCTCATAGGAAAAATCACCCCAACCTCATCCAATGGTCACAAGTTTATCATTACTACCACTGAGTACTTTACCAAGTGGGTTGAAGTCATTCCTATGACCTACATAATAAGGAAGTAAATTTCCAAATTTATCCTAAACTATTTAATCTATCGTTATGGTGTTCCACAAACTCTCATCTCAGATAATGAAACCCCCTTTAAGAATCACGATGTGAAAGATCTCTATCAAAGATTCAACATCCAACACCAATTCTCTACCCCCTATTACCCCCAGGTCAATGGTCAAGCTGGGGCTACAAACAAAACCATCTTAAAAATCCTAAACAAAATGGTCAATGAAGCTAGTCGTGACTAGAATTTGCAATTAAATCCTATTCTCTGGGATTATCGAACCAATATTTGCACGCCAATAGGTACAACCCCTTTCTCCCTAGTCTATGGATCTGAAGCTATCCTACCTATTGAGGTTGAGCTCCCATCATTGCAAGTGTCATTACAGAACCTGATCACAGATGAAGAATACAGAGCATCTCGGCTGAACAAGTTAGAATTCCTGGACGAGTGTCGTTTGGATACCCTCAATCACTTACAAGTATATCAAAACTGACTAAAATGAAGCTATAACAAGAAGATCAAATGTCGGTCTTTCCAGGTAGGGTATATTGTCCTAAAGCAGAATCAAAAGAACCTTCCAAATCAGGACAATGAAGAGAAGTTTGAGCCTAACTGGTTGGGTCCCTTCATCATCACAGCAAGCTATAGATCAGGAACATACCAATTGTCAACACCTAAAGGTGAACCCTTGCAGGAACCAACCAACAGCTTGCATCTTAAAAAAAATTATGCCTAGTCTTGAAGGGTGTAAATATGAAAATACAAAAAAATCAAAAAATGATCAAAATCCAAAAAAATGAGGAAAAGGATTGAAAAAATTAAAGAAAAAACAATCGTCCTCTAGTGAAAACCACTTCGGTGGTGCTTTGGGCAAGTACCTTGGTGAAAACTTGCAAAACAGGTGCCTTGTGTAAATAAAGCAACTCCATCTATTATTTGGCTCTTTATCCTATCATTCTTTGCATAATCCTCCCTCCATCACATCATTTATCCTTCATCCTATTTATTCACCCATCGCCTATTCGCATCCTTATCATAGCTTGATGTTGTGAAGTATCGCAATCCCTTTAGTACTACTTGGAATATTCCAAAGGTCAGTTTGTCCTGCCTATATCAAGGTAGTCTATCATGTCACATTGGGGGAAATTCGTTATGGATCGTATCAAGTTCTTGTATATCTTAATGGTTATCAGAAAATCCAAAAACATTCATAAAATCTCATTGCAAAATACCAAAACATTCATAAAACATTCACCAAAAAATCCAAAAACATTTACAAAATCCTGTACAACTAAAATACAAAAACATTTGAAAAATTGTAAAGGAAAAATCCAAAACATCCAAAACACACTGAAAAACCTAAAAGGTCAAAACATCGAAAATCCAAAAAATAGTACCCTTGTCAAACTACATCGTCTCTAAGCTTGAACGTAGGCAAGGCCATCATTTATGTGCCCCCAAGACACCCTAGGTTAGTCTTTAGGAGTTTTTCATAATAAACTAACATCTCTCAACTGTTCATATCTTCATCTTCAATAAGTCGATTCAGTTGAACTACGAGGTCTTTGCGTGTATAACTTAGGCAAGGCTTATCTTTTATCAGCCCCCGAGGCCCCTAGGATAGGTCTTTAGGTTAGGTTCTTGGACGAAACTCAGAAAATCCCAAAACATCCAGATAACTTAGAAAAACTCCTAAACATTCAAATATTGAGAAAATCCCTAAACATTCAAATATCAAGAAAACCCCTAAACATTCAAGTATTAATAAAATCCCTAAACATTCAAATATCGAGAAAATACGTAAACATTTGCAAAATCTCAAAAAAAAAGCCAAAAACATTTGAAATTGAAAAATCCAAAAATAGTAGAAAACATTCAAAAGACTTGAACAGCCTCAAATATCTTGGAGAAAACCCTAAACGGCATCAAAAAATCAAAAACATAAACATTTGCATAAACTTTCAAAAAAACTCAAAAATAGCCTCAAAACATTTTCAAAAATACCAAAAACATTGAAATATTCCCAAAAAAAATTCCAAAATCATCCATCCCATCTCGCTTTCACCAAAAATAAACTTTCAACCATAATAAATCGATCGTCACCTTCAACCTTTGGCAAAACAAATAGAAAACAAGTATAGCAAGTCATAAAGTGAGAACCTAATCGTCAAAATCTAAAGTCTAGATCATAGGTAAATGCGTCAGTGGATTTTATATCAACAGCTTAACATAAAGCTCATCATCATCCTAACATCAAACAACCATCTGATCAACATGTCTGGTGCAGGAGCACCTGGCAAAGTTCTGCTTAATTGAAGTTTTTGTTGGAAGTCTAAATTTTGTTGTGATATTTTGAGGTCATGTTGACCATCTAGCTTGGTGTTGTTTTTTTGAATAAAACTTGATCTTGCCATGATCAATGGATTGGGAGGTGGCAATCAGGAATGGGTTTTGAAGCCCAACTTGTCATCTTTACCAAACTTGCCAAAGTGTTTGAAAACACATGAGGTTTTATACTTTGTATCTTTAGGTCATCTTTGAGTTCGACCAAAGCACCTAAGTTGTTGTGGAGTCATACTTAAGGCATGCCACGACTTTTTGGTTGGTTGGAAGTTTCATTGTACGGATTGTGTTTTCAGAAATTGAAGAAAAACAACATTCTTGTTGTTATTTCTTGGTTTTTGTTCTTTTACAGCGCTTAAATGGATTAGTTATGCTTTTGTTCTTGTGGTAGGAGGTAGTAGAGATTGTGTATAAGTGTTGTGTAACATTTGATAGCTTTGTCTATTCATTTTTCTTTGTTATTTTGTAAATAGTTCAAACCCAGCCTGTTGCTAGTCTGAACCAGGCAGCCTGGAGAAAATGGAAGTCTAGACCATCTTTCCTCTGTACAATCTGTACGGCCTTTTAGGGAGTGGGCCTAGACTCCATGCCTGTATATATGATAGATATTAGGACTTGTGGCAGTGCAAGAGGTGCTAGCAAATGGATGCCCTAGGCGAGCCGGAGCAGGCCCGGTTGGGGCAGTCTTGAGGAAAAAAGGACATATCTTCCAGGGGAAAAGAGAACTTTGAGAGATTCTTTCTTGTGAATTTAGGGGAAGGTCTTGGCAACTTATGGTGATAAGCAGGAGAGCCCAGCAATCTGTTTAGGAGGAGAACTTTTCACCAGTCCTAAAACTGGTTCTGAGCAGTTAGAAACCCTAGTTTTTGGGCAGTGTTTGCATGAGGGCAAAGTACGGCCTGGACAGAGCCAAGACCCTGGAAATCTTGAAGGTGTAGGCAGGGGAAACACATTTCCTAAGCCAAGAACCATGATTCTTTAGTGGGTTAGGAGGTAAAAGCAATGTACCCCTTGTTCAGAGACCTAATTGGGGGCTCAAGGCTACTAGCCTTCCAAACCCTAGGAAGCAACCTTGAGGAAGCGATGGTAAGATAGAAACTTGTGGTTGTCTAAGAACCCTAGACAAGCCATTTTGAAGTCTTTGTAACCTATTCTAACCCCTACAAGATCCTAGAAGAAGGTTGAGTTTATTTTGGTCTTTAGGGCAGAATTAAGGGCCAAAGGAGAGTGAAGCATTGAAACAAGGATTGGCTTAGTTGTTCCAAAATTTGTAAATGATAGCAGGGTTGGCCAGAAGAACTAGGGGTGCCTAGATAGTATAGGACCTATAGGTTGAGTGGTGGAGAGTGACACCAAAGGGATTCATCAAGGTGAGACCGGGAGCATTGAGTCAGTGATTGTCTCAATCCAACCCTGTCCCTATCAATGTCCTAGGGTGTATCCTTCTTGTGATGGACATCAGTATCAGAAATCACCTTAGCTAAATTAAATTGGCAAGAGATATAGGTAACACTGACTTTTTGTTTTTGATCTTTTCTTCTGATTTATCTTAATGACCCATTTTGAGGACCTCTCGATGATGTCTATCTAAAATGATTTAGAGAGAAAATAATGCAACATCGATCATTATCTTTCATTTGGTGTGCTTGTTGGTACTCTTGTAAAATAATCTTGGCACATACTTGCTTAGTTGTGTGTAGGAAAGTTGTTTGGAGTATGTATTATTGACTATTGTGTATGCTTTGGTCCCATAGATTCTAAGCTTCTAACTTACATTCCAACGAGGTTTCCATATGTCAACGCGTGAACAAGAATTATCCTATCTATTTGCAGAGTCAAATTCCATTACACTAGATACAACATTGTCCTGTTTAGCAATACCTTGATGCATCGTGTCTATGTGTTATATCAAACAATAAGGAATGACATAAAATACCAATCCCAAAAAGTGAGAAAATCATCATCATGCATTCATCATCATCATCTTGCATTTCTCATCACCCTCTCTAATAAAGTCTCGGTGGATCATAGACTTGTTGGATCTTTTAAAGATATCATCAAAGTCAACGGTCGATCATTCTTGTTTCTTCTATCTTCTCTCCATGCTAAATTGGTATCATGACAATCAACAAAAACATCATCAAATGCATCCATCCTGCATCCAAAAATCATAAGCATACATACATCTTAATTCATCATAGCATATCACATCATACATTCTGCATTGTCATTATCATTTAAGATGTGATGAATAATATAGATTTGTTATTCTAAGCATCTTAAATCGTTGCATATATCATAAGCATGCATCGCACATCATATCATGAAGCATAAACATTTGCATTATCCATCCATACATCCATATGCATACATAATCATCACATCCTAAAACTACATAGAAAACACATAAACAAAAATTCATCCATATCATTTGCATAAGCATAACATCTGCATAACATATCATCCATCCCATGGCATATCATGAAAAGATAATGAAAAAGAGTAAAACATTGCATCCATCTCATTACATCTCGTGTATCATCACATATCACATAAGCATAAGTAAAGTGCATCCATACATAATAAGCATATCACATCTCATATCAAATGCATCCATACATGTAAGCATGAAATAAAGTGAACACATCACATCATATAGAATTTGTATTTGTATCATATATATCAAAAAATGAATGTCATGGTACAATATCTGCATCGGTGTATGTATATCGACCATAAATACAATATCCATGAGGCTATCAAAAAGGAGCCCATGAATGTATATCTGTGTAAAAGAATGGGGAAAAAAATTCAAAAATTGTCTATACAAAATCAAGCTAGCCTTGATGGATGCTCCCCTCTCTGGCTGATCCTCAACCCTGGGCCATGCATCGCTCTGTTGTGAATAATCGAGTTATCTCAGTGGTGTTGGCACATCACGATGGTAATGCATCCTATAATAGGCTACTTCGGTCACAACATCTCTATACAATCTCGCGGATATAGTCCTGCCCTGGGTAGCTATTGTAAGAGCCTCTAACTATTGTCATCATCTGATCTCCTGATCCCTCTCAGTAGTCATAGCCTATACCTATTATTGGGAATGATCTCTCTCTATTGTAATGGCAACCACCTATTGCCTGGTCTGGTCTCGCTCAGCAATGATCGCCAAAATATCTTGGCGGGCTTGATCTTGCTCACCTATCAAAACCTGCACCTACTACTACAACTGTCAAATTTGAATATATTTAGCATCAAGTGGTGGTGGTTGTATAGGTTGTTTTTGTACAGGTTGCTATTGTATGGGTTGTTGATGAACAAGCTGCTACTGACCAGCAGGCTGTTGAGGAGGTTATTTTCCAACCAATGGATCCCTCAAAATTTTCCCATCATTCCCATCCTGGCCTCTACCTCGGCCTCTACCTACTCCCCTCCCTCTAGGTCTCCCTCATGGAGGAGCACCCGTTGGATCTATCAATCTCTAAGGAGGTGTGAACCATGCAACATAAGCAGGTGTCATCTATGCGATTGCCTAACCCTAGTCATAGGCCCATGGCTGAGCTACTAATTGTCTGAAACCCTCCACTACCTCTGGAGCTGGAATAGTGGGTCCCCATGTGGGAACCTCTCAAGTTGACCTCATAAAAATGGCTCTGTAAGCATCATTCGACATGTCTTGTTGCTTGTCAAACTGTCGTGCCACTCTATCTGGTAGGTATCTCTCAATGATCGTTGCTCCTGACCCTACATGTACCGATTTTGTCTTGCAAAGAATAACTATTATGCATTGTCATACCACCCTGGCATCTAAATCCAGGGTCACCATCTGAACACTGTCATGTCATCGAGTACCCATCACCAGTATGTAGCCCAATTTTCCTAGTGTGTCATAGAGTAATGTCACCTCTATACCGCCAAATCACGAGGTCATCTAGCTCAACATCAACCATTTATACAATCAGTCGGAGCATAGCAATATGCTCCCAAGCCCAAATATGAAGCAATGTCACCCCTACGCCAATAGCCCTACAGTCGTAGTAGAAAAATTCGTGCATATCATGATATAGCGAGGCCAGTAGCATCAGCCCCCATGCAAATAGAGTCCTCCTGTGGAGCATCATGTGCCATGTTAAGTCCCATTCTGGGCTAAACTCTCTACTCCATCAATCTCGAGCGACCAAACCTAGAATAATGGCTACAATGATCAATTGAAATGTGGGCATAGAACCTATGTATGACTCGAGGTCAATATGGGAAGTAACTAGAATGATTTTCTCCATCTCCATCACCTCATGACAAGTATCGAATCCAGCGTTGACGTCATAAATCACTCACTCACCATGTATCGGCAAATGCATAATCTACCATACATCCTCCAAAGTCACCGTCGCCTCACTAGTGGGAAGGTGAAATGATGAGGTTTCACTATGCCATCTCTCACACAATGTGGTCATCATCGCTAGATGAGTCCATATGATGGGTGCGTACGCGACGTACCATAGACCGATCTCTCCTAGGTGCTCCTGGGGAAACTCAAATAAATCACCCAGCCTCTCCAAAACTATGGGCCTATGCTCGTGTGACATCAGTGATGGAATGACCTCTTGCACCCATGAAGCACACGAGGTCAAAAAAAAATTGAGAAAATTTGACATAGTTTGGAATTTTCAGCTCAAAAATCACAATAGCATCGCTATATTTCGAATTCCAAATTGTGACGCCCAAAGGAATTTCAAATTGCAAATTTCAAATTGCGTCGCCATAAACATATGCGTCCTGATTTAAACTTTGGAAACCCTAACCCTAATTTCCAAATCAGGAAGTGTGTCGCTATATACATATGCATTACAATTTAAAATTGGAAACCCTAATTTTAAATTGTGAACTGTGTCGCTATAAATCATTTTAGCGTCACCGATTCTCAAATGGGTGTCACTATATAGCAATGCCGCCAAAGTTTAAATTCTAAATTGCAATAAATGCATCAAAAAGTCAAATTTCAAATCAAGTTTTGAGTTACATACTGGTGGTCCTGAGCCTGGAATCCGCTGGTACTCTCGAACTCAGTTGGAAATGTGTCATGGGAGCTCTCATCACGCCATTTCGTCAGAGGTTCAGAGCTCAAACAACAAGAATTTCTTAAGGTGTGAATGCACAAAAGAATTGAAAGTGACCCTTCTTGGCTTATTTATGCTAGAAAATTAGGGTTTTTTGCCCTAATTTAACCTTGAAGCTAGGGTTTATCATCATTTTCACCCATTTTTCCAAAATGAAGCTTATTTTGCATCATTTTATTCATTTTTAGCATATTTCTTGCATCCCAGAGCCTTTTTGGACCCCTGGGCAACTTTTAACCTTTATTGAGAAATCAACCCAAAATTCAAAATTTCCGCCCGATTTCTCAAGGGGGCAGGGAATCAACTTTTCCTTCCATTGGGGCATCTAAATTTTTTTTAAAAAAATTGATTTAAGTAGTAGCTTTTGTTGTCAATAGTTTTGCACCCTGCTGAATGCAATATTCAACAAACTTCTGAAACATGGAAACATTCTTCAGATGTGGGTGATCTGAACGAAGAAGGAATCTCCAGAGTGAGTTGGTTCTCTAAATGATGAATTTTATTTTAAAACAACCTCTGAGGAAAGGGGGAAAAGATAACTTTAAAATAAATCCTATAACTAACAGATGATTCACCAAACTTATGGAAATTCAGACTTAACCACTCATAACAACTTCCCTATTACAGTAATTCTCACAATCTCATTAGCACATATCCCATCAGTGATTTGCATGAAGATCTAAAATAACAAATACAACATGCAACCTGAAACATGTAATTCTGAAACACAACCTATAACAGCAAGACATAAAAGGATTCTGATTTGAAAACACAAATACATCAGATTTCCATTACAAAATTTGAGATAGAAAATAAGGAGAAAATTGTTGTTCTATTAAAACTAAAATAGTGTCAATCTGTCAAAACTGAGTACCAAAAGGTTTACAATCTCAAAAATGTGTATGAGCAAGAAACTCTGATCTGACTGCTGAGAGAGAGCTCAAAAGACTAAGTCTATCAAAGCATAGCTCTCAAGAAACCCTAATCCGAGCTCTAAAAAAGCTCTAGGAAAAAAGGCCTCAAACTGTCTCAAAAAATTGCCTAAAAGTAGAAAAAAGCACACTGCTTTTCTGATCACACTGTCAAGCCTCTAAAAATAGGCTAATCCTACTTTAAAAGCTCAAAAAAAATCTTATCTCTCCAAGATAGGTCTGAAATCCGACCAAGAAGAGAAGTCAATAAAAATCTACTAAAATTAGCAAGAAATCACAAAGCAATTTATAGGATATCGCTTTATGATTCTACTTTACAAGATGCAGATTTGCACAATTAATCTTATTTTTGCAATTAAAGATTTAGAATCTTTTGCAAAAAAGAAAGGCTCCTTATTGCTCCATTACAATATTCAGATTTTCTCAAAAAATCATAAAAATAAAACACATAATTATCTTCCTCTCATCAAGATTCTCATTGATTTCTCTAAAATCAATCAAAAAATAAACCCTAACAAGGTAAATGACCCTAAACAAATAGAACCTAGGTTATATAGTATTCACCCCTACACCATTAATTGATAATCTATATCCAAAAATTCATAATCCACTAAGGAAAGGAAAAAAAAGTCTTAAGACCTAACCTAACCTAAGCACATGAAATAAGTCTTAAAAGACTTAACATATCGGCCAATTTAGGAAATTCGACCCCTCTTCATATACATTTAGACTTAGATTTTAATAAATCATAATGCAAAGGTTCGGCCTCCATTTGAAATTCAACATGTGCTTTGATCAAATATTCTAGATCATCATAAGGTCAAATTAGGGTTTCGATCAAAACAAAGTCAAACCCTAATGATCACTCATTTTGCACTCTTCAGTTTGAAGGAAAAAGCTCTGCCGCCACCACCATGACTGAGTTGAACTCAAGCTCGTGCGCCTTGGAAATCATCATCACTCCTTCAGAAAACTGAACTCCTCAGTGGGTAAGCTTTGTTTTGCAGTATTGAAGCTTCTTTCACTTCATTCTGGGATCTCAAAAGGCCCTAAGGTTGTGACTTGTCATGCTTCTTTCTGACCTCTCTTTGCACTCCTTGTGAATTTTGTTTGCTTGGCCGACCTGTGAGCTCGTGCTATCTGGAAACTTTGTGGGAAAGCTTGCTTCAGTTCTGTCTTCAGCTTTTATGCACAAGGTAAACATCTTGTCGTAGTTCCACAACTACTCACTCTTGTTCTTTATGGCTTGATAGCCGCGGCTAACACAACCTTTTAAATGCCTTTGTCTTGCATTTTCTGTGTGTTTCCTGCCATTGTGTGAGCTTGACCTTTATTGAGAGCTTGAATCTCGGCTTCTGGATGTTTTGTGAAGCTCTTGCCATGGCTAGGATGCTCACTTTGAGCCTCGAATTGGTAATCTCCTTCTGTTAAACATCTGTTCTCCAGAGGCTTAAAGAATCTCCTCTTTATTTATGAATTTTGGTCATGTTCAGGCCGCACCAAATGCACACATAGAAAGCATTTCTTTGTGGATTTTGGGTTTGACCCAGAACATAAAATTGACCATTATATCTATCTAAAAGCATTTCTGCATATGGGTATCATGAAAAGTAGAATAAAACTGTGTTTTCCTTTCTTTTGTTGCTCGATTCATCACAGAAATTGTATCTTTCGTATCCTACTGGTGTTTTATGTAAAACCCATATGGGTTCTCTCCGTTATTGCATTTCTTGCACTTTGAAAAAAAGCCCACATGTGGGTATTAATTTCAAAAGAGAACTGTGTTTTCTGTAACTTGGCTTAACACAACATTTCGCATTTTGAACTCAACTGCTGTCTCGTGCAAAACTTCACATGGGTCATTGTGATTATTGCTTTTTCTGCATTTCGAAAGCAAACCTTGAATTGGATACTCGCTGTTTGTTTTTATTTATATGAGCTCGACCCAAAATAAATAATGATTCTATTCGGACTCCTGAAATCACAGGGCGACATGGGTATTTTTGTATTTATGAAGAAAACTGTATATCTTTTCCTCTGAAGCTTGACCCGCCTCCTCTCTGCATTTATCTTAAAATTTTCTTAACAAGCCCTCTTTTGGGTAACACAGAAAATGGAAAAATACATGCTTTATGTATTCTAAACATGGATAATTTTGTGAATGGTGACAAAATTGTATATTCACTTGTGTTTACTCTTAGGGTTCTGACCCAAATAACCAGTGGTGCTTTGCTTGACATTGGTGTTTATGTGCCTATTAATTTCCTCCTTACAAATGTTTGACAATGAGAAGGGAACTAGGCATTGTCTGAAAACTCTCATATGACAAAATACTTAATTTTCTTTTCTGAAAAACACATCCATATGAGTAAATTAGAAATACTGAAAATCTGATTCACATGATATTTTCACTTCTCAGCCTTCTTTAAAGAAATGTTGTATAAATTCTGATATTTAACATGACTTCCTCTTAGACATTGGATGAAAACTAATACTCTCCATTCTTGAAGCCATTCGTAGTATTAAAAAACTGCAACTGTGTAAAAATTTGAGCCTCTTTAAATCATTCAAATTCCTTCTTGAATCTGCATTTTGCATTGCTTGAACATCGAACTCATGCTACTTCCCCTGAGACAAAACTTGTCATGGTTGAGACTTCAAATCACAATTGAATCCACCGCAAACTCTTACTTTCTGTTTTTGCACTTATGCAGAACTTTTTAGCTGAAGCATTGTATTCTTATGGACTGCACTTAGTTATTTGTTCTTATGCATAACTGACACCTCATAAACTCTTTCTGGAAATAAACTGCTTGCTCTTTCCTTATTATTCTGGAATGATCACTTTGTATTACAATTCATAATGTTGTATTTACTTATTAATCAACTGGAACTAGTGACTCATTCAACACTCGAATGCACTGTATGTCCTTTGTACTCTTGAGCAACATGGTACTCTTCATGCATTTTTATATTCCACTTATCAAACGACTTTCAAAATTTGTTCTCATTTATGATTAAAATGAACCATTAAGGCATAATGTATGCCTGTTCACTATCCTTGACTGTGAATAAAATGAATTGATACACTGAAACTTGCATGACATATATGATTACGATAAGCACATAACATGAACTTATTCAGTAATATCTGATGTAAATGTACTCAGTTGAACACCTTAAGTGAACTAAATTCACTGTTCACCTGTAACCTTCAAAATACATAACCTGATCGTTATGAATGCATAGTTGGTTTAGTTGCTTGAAGGATAACTCTGTTTTAACTATTTCAGTTGTATTTCATTCCACTTGATGAACATGGTGATGTATTTTTTAAAATCAGCCCATTAAATGAATAGGGAAACATGTCGAGCTCTACCCTTGTGGGAGCCCATTTTTCTCCACATGCTTGGTCTTCGAATAATGTTCAGCTTCGTGATTTTACCTATACCTGCACAAGGAAACAAACAATGTTAGCATAAAAAACAGAACATGGTGATCATGATATTGTTATTTCTCCATCAACTCATTTCTTTCGTATTGCACTTGATTGATTGTTTCAATGCATGGTTAATAGTAGGTTGTACTATTGTGGGTGCCTCATATAGGTTACGTCATAATCGGAGCCACTGACACCCCTCCTTTCTCTTACAAGTCGACGGAGCTCAAGAAGGCAAGGTGCACCATTCAACATCAAACGTCGATAATCAGGCAATGATGATTATGTCGTCACTTATATGTTTTATTTTCTGCATCTCCAGTAGTGCAATGTGCTATTATCAATGTATTGTAATAGTCACATCTACAACTTGTGTGGATCTTTTGATTTCAATTCTTGCTTTTCATTTGAAAAGAAAATGCATTTAAATGCAAATGTTGTAATATCATTTTGATTGTCGAAATCAAATGAAGCCTTGTAAAATATGAGTTTTTTATGAAATAATGAAAGCATTTTAAATGCTATTTTACTCATTGGTTCAATTATGTATTCCTGTCACGTCTGAAATACTTGAATGGCATTCTGAAACTCCATTTCTTCCTTAAAATGCATAACTGTCACTCAATGCATAATGATAATAATGCGAAACAACATTTGAACTTAAGTACAATTCCACCTTATGATAAATAACATTCAGCCGTCTCCACTAATTGAGCCGAGGCAAAAATTTGGTAACAGTTTTAACTCGAAGAGCATCAGTCTTTGAACCAAAGCAGTAGGTACCTCGCTTCAAAGAGGGGCAAAATGTAGACACTGATTTTTTTTTTGAATGATACCATACACCCAAAATGGGTATACTAACACCATTTCCTCTTGAAACCTATCCTATTTTTTCTTAATTAATTGAATTAGCCTACCTAATTAATTAATTGCATCATTTTCGTCTATTAACCTAATGCATTTAATCGGGTTAATTCCCCCCTTTTTAGGTTAACATTTCATCTCATTAAATTAAATAAATCAAAGTATTTAATTTAATTCCCTAAGTCATCTTATTTAATTAAATAACCCTAATTTATTTAATTAAATATCATTTCACCTTTCCCCCTTTTCATTAAATCATTTAATTTAATAAAAATCACTTTATTCCTCCAAAACCCCTAATTGTATGATTAAACCTTATTTAATTAACAATTAATCTAATTTTCCTCCAAAAGGGGAATATTCCCTCCCCTTTTGCACAATTAAACTTTGTTTTAATTAGCAAAATATTTATTTCCTTACCCATGAATATTCCAAAGAATATTCTCTTTCCTCCAACCATTTGAAAAAGGGATATTCTCACTTGGCTTCTTGAGCAAACTAAACTTGTGACCTTTTGGGCAAGTCACTTTGTGACCTGTGTGTGCAACTCAAAAATGTGTTTGGTTGGAACAAATGGGAACCCTTGATTAAATCCCATCTTGCATTCTCACCTGTTGATGAGAATCAATGATCCATGTCTCCTATTTCCTCCATTCTTGACTGTTGATTGATCTTTTCAATCTCAACCCTTCATTTCTCATTTGCTCTCCTATAAATAGAACACTATTTGGAGACAAATGGATCAATCTTTCAATTGCAAACTTATGTTGTTGAATTTACTCACACTTTGCTCACATTTAGCATATTTTAGTTCATTTTTAGTTGCATATTAGTTTTAAGCTTCCATTAATGGCTTCCATGCATTTGTCTTAACTTGTTTATAAATTAGGGTTCGAATATTTTAGCTTAAATATCACTTAGATTATCTTAGCTTTTGCATACTTAGATCATTTTTTACCATAAAATCATGTTAATTTTAGTATAAATCATGTTTTCATCCATTTATCACAACAGTTTCATCGATTCTCTTCAATAGAATCGATTGAAACAAGCTCACTGATCACGAGATTGGGAAAGGGTCATTGTTTCACATCAACACCACCAATTCCAAAATAGGATAAGTTTCAAATGGGGTAGAATAGACATTTCAATGTTTTATATTTAAAATGCTTCATTTCACTAAATGTTTAGTTTATCTCTAATTTTAATGATCTTGTTTGAAGATTGAGTATTAGTGGCTACATTATGCTTTGATTCATCATGGATCAAGCGTAATCAGCCCATACTAGCATCCTCGGTCGACAACATCCATCACTTTCAAGCGAAATGGAGAAGGACAATGGAGGTCAAGCAACCATGGCGTAGGTGATATCTATTTCATATTTATATTCCTATGTTGGATTGTGTTCTATTATTGATTTAGGGATTTATAGGTTTAGTTTTGATGCTTTAATACCTTTACCTTAAATTTACCCTAGATTACATTGGTGAACCCAATGTGAAACTAGCAGATTTGGAAGATTTTACAAGAAATTTTGAGTTTTGTAGGTTACAAGTATGGAACGACGCATTCGAAGCTTTGAACGACACAACTACCAAAAGCTAGTGCACCACAATCGCTATCTGGAAAGCCACAATTGTTTGTGATTTGAGAATATTATTTTGTTTCATCTATTTTTGGGTTTTTTCTATTGTACGGGTTACTGGTTTTAGGTTTTATCATCTAACTTCATTTTGCATCATACTAGTCCTTGTTTTTCCTTCGAAATTGATCAATTTTTTTGTGTTTTGCAGCTCCAGGTCTATTTGCAGCAACTATTTAGGGCTTCAACACAATTGATAGCGACTTCACTGCATTCACACAATGTGGTTGACATTCTAAAAACCGCAGTCGCTAGGTCCCGCACCACAACCATCAAAAGCCAGTGAGCCACATCTACCAGTTACAACACCACAATTACTTGCTTTTTCCAGAATCTTGCATTTATTAGGAATTTTCAATTCTAATATTTTGCATTCATTAGTTCAAGAGTTTTTGGTATTGATATCTAATTTGCAACGTGTGGCACAGGTGAAAAGGAGGCATTTTCATTTGATTTTTCTAACTTTCTTATCTTGTCTCTTTTTTCAATTCCATTTAGCCACACTCATTTTGGCTTCAAATTAACCTTGCATAACCATTCATTTGGTTAAAATTTACAACAACGTGCATATTCACGCATAAGGGTTAAAATTGACAACGTGCATCATTCACTCATAAGGTTAAAATTTACAACGTGCATTATTTCACTCATTTGGGGCTTAAAATTAACCTTGCATTTTCCACATTCATCGGCTTTAAAATTAACCAACAACTTTACTTCAAGTGTATTTTCTCACATTTTGGTTTGGGGACCTAAAGTAAACCAATGTCTTAATTTCTTGTGTTTTTGTAGTTGTCTTAAGATGTGTATGCTCTTCTCTCGCACCATCTGGTGATCTTGAGAATCAAAAGCATCTTTTGACATTTACACTATCACCCACACATATGGATGTATTAAGGTAAATGAGCACCATGCTAGTGTGATTCAAACACATTGTTTATGCTCTCTCTTTTCACCTTGTGTGATCTTGAAGACCAAAAACAATGTGTTTTTCTTGCTTTTGTTTTACCCTTAGAGGGGTCTACCTAAGAGACACATCCGTACAGAGAACTCAAAGGCGACTCCAACCATTTTTTCCCTCGAGCTGGTATATAAAAGGATAAGATGAAATGCCGAGTCCTCGTGCTATGCAAGCCTTAGCCATATAGTGTTGGTCATAATGGAGAGGTACCTTTGTGTATAAGTGCCCCTAGTAGGATTGATTATTTCCTTAAGTGACTTATTAGATGCTCGCAAGGTGGCAAGTCCCCGTGTTGCGACTAAAAACCAAACTAGTTAGAAGCCCTCCTTTTATACTTGAGATTGTTGCCGTCACACTTAGTGCAGGGGATGTAACATTGCACCCAAAATTTTACTCACCATTCAACTCCCTTGAGTGAGAGGAAAATCCTTGGCTGATCATAGGTTACTTGATTCGAACTTGTAACTTTCTAAGGAGAGAGTGATCGGGTCATCCTTCCATACTAGGAGGCCCCTACCCATCCACTCTCAGAGACAAGAGGTGATGCATAACCTGAAAGGGTGTGCCTCCCTTGTGTCGAATGAGATTCCAAGCTATGGGCCCGAGGGTCACACCATTGGCCATTTTCCATAGAATAGGCAACTATTTTATGTGTGTGATTTGTATTCGAATTGTGCTATACCTGTGGAAATTGAGATCAATAACCTTAGGAACATACACATTGCAAACACACTTTTTGGACATTCAAACATGCTAAAACAATTATTTTCAAACCATTTAGAGTGTTTTCCATTCAGACTTCACAAAAACTATATCAAAATTGAGTCAAAATCAATCAACTTGGGACCAAAACAAGTTGTTTTCTGCAACTGTCATTGTGAACCGCAACTGAGCCTTGGAACACCACAACTGTTAAAACTGAAAAACCACAATTGTTGCTCAAAACATCGTAATTGATACTTTGAACACCGCATTTGCTAGTTGATCAAAATTTTAGGGAAATCTGAATCATCATCATTTTTTATCAACTCCTAAGTACAATATTGTCATATGATCATAGACTTCCAATCACCAAACCTTCCATTTTCATTCCATCCATTGCCTCACCTTTGTATTAGTCATTATCATCATTGGTCAAACCTTAGGTCAAAATTTTAACTTGCATATACCTTGCAAACCTTAGATCAGGAAGTTTCTCAGACTTAGACTAGACCATAGTTTTAAATTCATATTATCTTGACCTTATCCTTCAAAACAATCAATTTAGTCTTTTGTCCTTTAGGTTGGTTCCTCAACTCACAAGTCTAGTTTGAGACTACCTTGTCAACTTTTCATTTTAGTCTTTGTCACTCTCAAGGTCATTGATAACTAGATCTGTCACTTTCCCTATCTTATTTTGATTAACAACCTTTGTCTTAGGTTTACCAAAGGTATTTAGTCTTCATAGTAGGTCATATTCCCCCCCCATTCCTCCATCATAACATCATATTAGCATTTACATCTTGCATCCCTTAGTCATAGACATACCATAGATTTTGATCATTGTGACATCATCTTATTTACATCTTGACTATTATCACTTTGACTCCTTATCTTGGTACATCATCATTAGGCATCCTTTATATCTTGAAAAACCCTAAAAATATAGCATAGTCTCCTTGCATTGTCATATGAAGGTCACAAGTCTTATAGGATCCTCAATAAGTTTCCTTATCCATCTGAAAACATTCATTTCCATCCCAATCTTAACCATGTCTTCAATTTACTTTGATATGCTTCCTAGTCAAATTGAATACCAATTACTCTGTAGTGGTCAATACCAACAATCCATAAGCTCTAGTCCTCCATCCATCTACCCTCAGTATCAAGATTCACTTAACACAATCCATACCATTGATCCCCAAAAAATGTCTATTAGTCTTCCTTATCCTAACCTTGACAAGGGAAACCAACCTTCCACAAATCCATTCCAATACCCCACACTCTATCATAACCAACCTTACACTAATCCATTTCAATCCACCCAATCCAATAAAAATACATTTAGTCATGAAAATTATATTGTTGTCCAAAATCATATTCCATTACCTAAACCTTTGGATATATGTCAAAAGGAAAAACCAAAGCATGACATCATAGCTCCACCGTTATGTCAAGATCAAAGTATTTATGATCCCATTCTATCCCATGATCCTATCCTTATGTCTATTCAAGAAATCCTTCTAGATAATCATGCCATCCAAGATACACCCATCTTTAACCAAGATCCTACCATTGAACAAGACATCCAAAATGATCCACTCATTGACCTCTATACCATTCATGATCAAACATTTGAAGTTGATCCTATCCAAACTCCAAACACCTCCATTTCCCAAAATGAGACACTCTCCTCCTTTGGACACATAGATAATCAAACAAATGACATGGATAACATTCAAGAAGAGCATAAAAAGACTACTATGGATCAAGAAGAACATAAAGAAGCTATTATTGATCAATTCAAAGAAGAAGATACAAAAGCTACCATGGATCAAATTGGCATCCCAAATGATCAAGAATAAACAAGCATGACAAATGATAAAGCCAAAAGATCCTATCAATCAAGATCATCCACTTTTATTAAATCAAGCCTTCTCATAGAGGAGAAGATTCCAATCAACAGTTTCCACATACACAATGATGGGTTTGCATCTTTCTTCCAAAATAATAAATACCCCATCGCAAAGAGAATATGTCAGAGTATGTAGTATCAAAGAAGAGGACTAGGCCTACATGAGCAAGGCATTCGAGAACCAATACAATTTTATGAAAATCCTAAACATCAAGTTCTTGGATATTATTTAATCAACAAATCAAATGATGTTAGTGATACCTCCATGATATTAGGGGACACTATCCAATACAAACATCAAAATGGGTGCCATGAGTATTCCTTGTCATAGGGTTTCTGCCAACTCTCCTTCCATCCACACCATAAACCATCATTCCATCATAATTAAACCCATTAGTTGGAACCAACAAAAACAAAATTCTTAAAAATCTAAAGATCAAAATCAAATATCAAAGGCCATTGAATGCAAAAATCCAAGTGGATAAATAAAGTTAAAGTGGATCCCAAAGAAAAATGGATCAAGTAAAAAAAATATTTTAATTCCTATACCCAATCAAAATGGGGAGTCACAAGAAAAGAGGTCTCCCACATATAACAAATTTCCACCTCCTTCAAAATGGTCATGACACAAGGCATATAAAAGTGTTGGTTCCAAACACTATCCCACTCAAAATTTTGAACTTCGTCATCCACCATCCCAAGTTATGAAAATAAAAATTGCTACATCAAAAGGTCCAAATAATCCTTCCACATATACCATCATCCATCATAAGCCAAAATCTTGTCTACATTCCAAAAATCCTACTTCACAAATCCATCACATCTTGGCAGCAACTCTTTATCACAAGGACTCCCATGGAACCCTATCACGATGTGTGTATTTTGATAAGGTCAACCCTAGTATCATAGAGGATCAAAATGACATCCATCAGTTGTATGCAAGTACTATGATCCTGACAAGACAACTACTTCATAAAGGTCACTATTGGCATATCATGACGCCAATATCTACATCAACACCATCAAAGGATTCAAAACAATCAGTGATCATCCAAAACATCAAGTCAATATAGAAAATAAAAAAAATCATTACCTTGATGAAAGCCTAACAAATAGGCATCTTGTGTGATATCAAAAAAAAAAAGGAAGGAAAAAAATTGTAAAGAGAAAAAATTCATCCAATAGTGAAAACCATTTTTATGGTGCTTTGGATAAGTACCATGATGAAAAACTGGAAAATGGGCGTCATGTGTAAGAGAAATGATCGATGTGGACCATTATACTTGGAGGAAATTTGTCTCATCTCCCATTCCTTTCTCGTGACAATTCCATTAATCCATACCATTCCCATTCATTTTCCCACCTACTTTGATCTTGATAAGGACTGGGGTACAAACATAAATCATTCTTTGTGAAAACTCTTGACATGTCTATCCTTTGGTCATAAACTATCCATGAAATATCATGTCATTGCCTTCATAGAATTATCCAAAACCATACCTCATAGAAAATAAATTATTCCTATCTAACATAGTCCTTGGAGATCATATGATAATTCTTTCCATCTTAGAAGATTTCCTTCGCATCTCTTCTGACAACAATGAAACAACCACATGTTCCATCTTGAAAGTGGTTGTCGTACTCCCAATAGTCATCACTAAATGATCCCACGAGTCAGACAAAGAACATAACATAAGCATACAGTGATCCTCATCATCTATCTTCACACCTACAAGTGTTAACTGAGCAATGATCATATTGAACGTATTTAGATGATCAGCCATAGATGCCCCTTCCTCCATTTTCAAAGAGTACAGCTTCTTCCTCAAGAATAAATTATTCACCAAGGACTTTCCCTGATAAATTTCACCAAGTTTCTTCCACAAAGAAGATGTAGACTTCTCTTCATGAACGTTCAGGAGAACAGAGTCTTATCAACCCTTTGGCTTTTCTATTTGCAAGGTCCCAATCTTCTTGATTCATGGTTGAAGTTTTAGTTCTAGACACAACAATCCAGAGATCTCTATCTACCAACATGTCTTCCATTTTGAGTTTCCACAATTCAAAATTGCCACCATTGAACTTTTTAATTTCTATCTTCACTGATGTGCTTGCCATCTTAATCTACAATCGAGATTACCAGATTCCTCTACAAGACTTGTACTCTTCACAATTGACACAAAAAACCCGTCCAACCCACAAGGATAACACAACTGGTCATGCTTTGATACCACTTGTAAGGAAAGCAGAGGTGTTGAAACACTTTCCTAATGCTAATTTTAAGAAGAGAATGCAGATATATGGTTCAATTTTGAATTACAGTTCATTAAAGATGCACATTAATAGAAAACAAACTAGAACAAATTTAACACAACCACATAATGGACACTAGTTTTAATGTGGGAAAAACATTTTGAGAGAAAAACCAACCACACCAAGAAAAAACACTTTGTATTATAGTGAAAAAAGTCCACATACAGAGTTACAATTTGTTGCTCTCAGATGTCTATTTACTATTATTTTCCCTCTTTAAAAGTTATCTTAAAAGTTATTTTCCGGGAAGCTTATTTTCCCTCTTTAAAAGTTATCTTTTCAATCCATTTGGCCTTCTTCTCCTTGTTGGCTTCCCTCTTGGACATTCTCCTATCTTTCTATCTTGTTTGCATATCTCTCCTTGCTTGCTACAACAACACTTTCAAGCTCTCACAACAATCTTTGCAACCCTCTTGGTTCCCACAACTATTGCTCTCTCTCTCTCTCTCTCTCTCTCTCTCTCTCTCTCTCTCTCTCTCTCTCTGGATTCCTTAAGCCTTGCAGCTAATATCTCCCTTGTCTTGTGCTTGCGAGCATCTTGGGATTTCACACGTCCCCTATCTATTACATCTATATTTTATGATATGGGTTCTCCTCCTCGAGTAGGGATTTCTTTTATCACCTAAATTTTGTGATATGGGTTCTCCTCCTTGAGCGGGGTTTGATTTTATCACTCGTCGCATACTTTATTTCTCTCTATCTATCTGACTATCCATGGAGGTGGGAACACCAAAATAGGGGTTTGACTGAGGAAAACCCCTATACAGCCCCAACACTTTCTCTAGATCTTACACATGCAGATATTGAAGATATTCACGTGTTAGAGGATTCATTACTTGGGTTTTTGTGAGCTTCTTCTATCTCTCTTCCTCTTTTACTTTATCATTTACTTTATCTTATTTCAATTCTATCATATTATGTCACTTCCTTGCATTTTATAAGTTCTTAGTAATCTAATTGCTAGTAGTCACTTAGCTTTTTTTTGTGACAAGGTTGCTTTTGGTCCATACAAGACACTAGCGCACTAGAGAAATGCCAGCGTGCCACATTGTCATCCCAGACCTGCACTGTCTTCCTTTAGCCGAGAGCTCGTCAGTCTGCCCAGAAAATCTTCGTGACCTGCTCTTTCAAATTCTAGAACTCTCATTGTTGTTCCTTGAGGTAGTTTAGGGCAGTTTTCCCCTTGGGAATCTCTTGAGAATAAAGAGACTCATGAGTAGCGACTCCCCCTTCTCTACATTTTGGTGAACCCGATGTGAACACACTATTTTTCAAAAAACTAGGAATTTATTTACCCCAACTTGGTGGGGTCATAAATATTGACTCGGTGCTCAAAATTCAGAACGGTTTGCACCATTGGAAAGGTCTCCAAGAGGACTAATTCAATCTCTAAAATATTGTGCCTTTGGCACCTGAATTTTAAGGACCGACACAAGTTTCGACCCCAAATTTTGCTCCGCAGACCTTCGAAAATGTAAATTACTAGAACCTAGAAAATACCCAAAAAAATCCAAAAATCTTAATTTTTGGTTTTTCTTAGTTCTATCACTCTTAGGCTGCTTCGGATCAGTCGGCTTGTTTATTCATTGTTTATTATATTTAGCTTACTATTTTCAAAATGAATTTAATATCTTCTTTTATCAATTCAATATCTAGTTCTATTCAAAGTGTTAATGATATTCCATTTTATGCATGTGATGGTGACTTGGCTTTGCCTATGTCACTTGGTATCTTTGATCCTTCTCATGAAATTCCTCTTGCTTTGGAGGATATTTTGTTGCAAGAAGATGAAATCATTGATACTTTTCTTAACATTACTCTACCTTCTATTCATTCCAATGCACTCTCTTTTGGAGATGATGCAATTATGAATGATGAATCTCTCTTTCATTCCAATGCACTCTCTTCTAGAAACATTGCATTGGTGAATGATGAATCTACTCTTCATTCCAATGCACTCTCTTCTAGAGATAATGCATTAGTGAATGATGAACCTCCTTCCACATTTGATCCTTCCCGGATCGATGTTGAGAATATGTCCAAATAATTATTTCACTAGTTGTGATGATTTTGTAAATGTAATTTATGTCTCTGCTTCCCCTCAAAGGCCTAAGAGACCGTTCATTTACCTAACTCCGGCTAGTCCTTCTCCTAAAATGATTTATTCTATTAATGGTGTCCCATGTGATAGAGATTATCTTGATCTTTCAATGGCTCCCTCTTACAGAGCGGTAGCCCATACTTATAAGAATAGAATGAGTAAACAACCAAGTCTTCTTCAAGCTCCTAAACCTACGACTAAAGCACCCAGTGATTATGATCTTGTCGAGCAACTTTGAGTTACTCTAGATAAGATCTCACTGTGGGACTTCCTTCAATCTGCTCTGGTTTATCAAGGTATGCTTTAGGAAGCCTTGCAAAAGATCCTCTTGCCTTCTTTTGCTAGGCTGACGAATGTTAATGTGTTGATAGCTCATATTCGTGTAGATTCGCTAAATATTACGTTCTATCCACACGAACTCTCACCTCTGGAAGTAAAAAAGCAAGCAAACCCTCTAATGATCATAGTTAACATTAATAATATCGGCATTAGACGTACTCTCATTGACTCTGGTGCAACACTCAATGTATGTAGCATTGATCTATTGCCTAAGATTATTATTGATTCATATTCTCTTAATGCTTCTTTTGTTGACATTCATGGGTTCGATAACGTCGGATAACAAGCTCTAGGTACAATAGTATTACCTTTGTGGTTGGGACCCGTTACCGTACCCACCCTTGTATATGTTATTTCAGAAAAGTTACCATATAACATTCTTCTTGGTAGACCGTGGATTCACGCTATGGTTGTAGTCTCGTCTTCCTTGCATAAATCTATTAAGTTCATTTGCAATAATCAAGTAGTCACAGTCAAGGTTGACCTTGAGGCTATGCACTTATGTGAGATGGTAGTTGCCAGTCAAGTTTCAATTGTTCCTACTCTTATCCCTTCAGTGTCTTCCAATGGGTCAATATTTACTCCAACAGTACCTACTACAAAGGATACTCTTGAGATAGATGTCCCTGAAGAAGATCCTTCTAAAGCAAGAAATATTAAGTCTGCTCCTACCTCTTCTCAAGAAAATGCATGTCTTGGTGATGATTGGGGTTCTCTAGAATTTATTGAATCCTTTGTTGGAGAGCATAAACTCAACCTAATCCACTCAGACCTTCCAATAACATCATCCAAACCCACTATCGAAGATGGTTATTCTTCTGTATCATGGGATAATGTGAATGCAAATTGTAATGTTCTTAATGTTGATCCTCCCTCTTCTAGGGAAGATGATCACACTTTTGTTAAAGAGGTTAATGTTGGTAGTCCTACCAAGAAGGTTGATAGTGATCTCGTAGAAGAGTGTGATCCCCATTACTGGAATAATGCTCTCTATGAAGATCCTCCTTTGTCTTCTATCTTCGTGTCTTCTTGTGAGCAGTCAAACTTTTCTCCGCAAGAGAAAGGGTTGCTTCCTACTCCTCATTCTTTATCTGAGTGAGAGTGCATCTTGTTGAGGCTTCTAAAAGCTCACTTAATTCTCTTCCTTATCCTAAACATAAGAAATCTCATAAGCATGATAAAGCAAAGCATTCTTTTTGTGCATACCATCAAGTTCCTAGCCATTCCACTAGTGAATGCAAGGCCTTGAAGGATAAAATACAACTTCGTGATTTAGGTGTCATCACTCATTTATTTTCTAATGCACCTGACTTTTATTCAAATAACAAGTGATGCTGAGGCCCACCTCTATCCTGTATGTTTTGAGTATCTTTCATGGTTCTCCTTCCCTGTGTGTTGGGGGCAGTGATAACTTGTTCTAGAGAGGTGTGTCTCCCTTGAGGGACCCCCTCTCTTTTCTATGTCTTTCAAATGTAGTGTCCCTTGAGTGGACCCCTTTCTCTTTTGAAGGGTTCCTGCGGGATCCCCTTTGAAAGCTTCTCCTTCGAAAAAAATCATTTGCATCTAGCTTGTGGGCAGCCTAACTAGACCTTGCTTTTCATATGTTTGAGCTACTTGTTGCACTGCTAGCTTCATGTCTCCAACATCACAACATCCTACGTATTCTACCACATAAGCTTCAACTTGGTGCCTAGTGAGTCTGCTCTTGGTGTTGTTGTGGCTGCGTCGACTCTACCATTGGTGTGGGCTTGCATTCCTCTCTCATTGGCCTTGAGTGCCTTTGGTCGAGGGTGGTAACACTTTTGTCTATTTTGTTGGATTTGTGTAGCTTTGTGTCTCTTGTAGTGTTTGGATCTATTCCCATTCCAACATTACTTTCTTTACCATTTTTCTATTTCTCTCTATCTATCTGGTTGTCCGTGGAGGTGGAAACATCAAATCGGGGATTTGACTAAGGCAAACCCACAGCACCAACATTTTTCCTCTCTTGGTTGTGTGTAGGTGTATGTGTGTGTGGAGCTTGCTAGAAAACTAGACTCGTAGTGAGTTGGTCTTCTTCACCTTTGTTCTCATCTACCATCTTTATAGTTATTTCTTGTACTTCATTATTCAGTTTAGTTTGTTAAATCTCATTAGCTAGACAGTTAGTAGGTTTCTTGGTTTTTTGAACTGTATTTCACACTTTTTGGTTGTACGGATGCCAACACCCCAGAGAGATGCCAACGTGCCACGCTGTCATCCTTGAGCCGCGCTGCTATCCTTGGGTGAAGAGCTTTTTGAGATACAATTCAAATTCTAGAAACTAGCTCGTCTAGTCCCGTTCAAGAATTTAGATCATCAAAGTGACAAAAGCACTTGAGAGTGCTCTTCATTCTCTATCCTTGATCTAAACACTCGCTTATCCTGAGGTAAGCTAGGGCAACCTTCCGCTCTCAACTCTCCGTGACTTGGAGCCTTGGTGTGGTTGGTCCCCCTACCCTACATTTTACTGAACCTGATGTGAAACATTTTGGTTTTGTTTAGCGGTGTTGAAAGCTCCTTTCCTCATATCCTAGGAGCATTTGGGTGTGAGTGTTGCAAGGCACCTAGCCTTGTAACCCAACCTATGACCCCTAGTGGCATAGTTGGAAGGTTCCATAAGCATTGCAGAATGAAACCTTAATTGGGTCACTGTCTAATTGTGAGACCTTTGGGGGCTCTATGAAAGTTTCGTCTAGTATACATGATGGCCTCCTTTTTACACCTGTCGATCCCATTCATGCAACTTGCGAGTAGTTCTACTGGCATAAATTTCACCTCGCAGGACCTATCGATGAATTATAATAGAGAGCCATCTCCTCTATACATCCCCACGAGAATCAACAGAAACACTGTAACGGGTTTTCTTGTTGACCCAACATGTCGAGTGAATGTTATTACTGAGGAGATTATGCTGATCAACTTCTTGCATAAAGATGGGTATGCCACATTTGAGAGTACCATACATACACACAATGGACTTTTTGTACCTCCCTTTGGTTGCATCACCTTGTCTGTTTTAGTTGGACCTAAATCAGTGAATTTACTTTATGACATAATCCCGGGATCTGAACTCTTCAGGGTGAAATTGGGTATCCCTTGGTTGGTCGCTATGAATGTAGTTCCCTCAGTAGTGCATAAGTGTCTAAAGTTTATCCATGAAGGTACAGTGCAAGTAATCCATGACACCAGCTATAAACCACTAGTTGCGTGTGGTGACTATTCACTAGATCACTTTTGGCCTGCACCCATTGGTCCGCTTCCTCCTAGGATGGACCTCTTGTGCCAAGCCTATGTAAAGTACATGAGGGGGTGCTTAACGCCTAAAGTGAGATACCCTCCATCTCCCTATGTCGTCTCGCATAAGGCTTTCCTGAAGGCTGACAACGATGCCACCTTGATTTGGAAAAGAGAAAAGGAGAAGCATTCAATAAAATCTATATTTTATGAAGCAAACAAAAATTAATGAGTGAGATGGCTATCATACATCAAAATTTTAAATGTATAGTGCATTTCTTTAAAATTATGATGTGAAGGGCTCTAGAAATGAAAATACCTTGCCAAGCATCAACTTTTTGCCTCAACTATTATACCTTAAGTTAGATAAAATTTCCATCTGCTTCAACCAATTGGAGCATAACAATTATTGGGCTACACAACATGTGGTAGTGCAATACTATTCCAACCTACCACACATTATAACTATTGGAAAAATATGCCTCAACTTGTTGGCTTGAACCTCTCTTAATGACTTGGCATTTTCCCCTTTGATTGGCCTTCATTGTCCAACTATCGCCGAAATCCAAAACTTTGGAACCTATTTCATGGGGTTCTTGAGTTTCATAACCTCCCGACATAGCGACCTCCTTGTTGTCATGACGTTCCAAGTTTTCGTAACCTTTGTCACAGAGTTCTGGAGTTTCATAGCTTAGCAACTTAGTGATCTCTTTGTTGTCCAGATGTCGTAGGTTTTCAAAACCTCATAACCTCTAACATGAGGTTTTTTGGTTTGGTTTTTTAGCGACTTGGTGATAGAGCGATATGTGATGGAAGGAATATGGTGGGACCCAATAGGTTGATAAGGACAAATGGTGATGAGTATAGGAAGATGGTGATTATCGACTAGATGATTATGAAATTCACATCCTTCTTGTGAATTGTGTTGCAGTTGTCAGTGTGAGCGCAGGTAGCTCGCCTAGTAACTGACATTGGAGGGAAAATTAATTTAACAACTACTCCAACGACAAAATTAAATGAAGATTTGATCTTCATGGCGGCGACACAGTTTACAGAGGTGGTCGAGATCAAATCAGATCAAATGGATAGTAGGATGCATTGAATGCATATTCAAATCCTCTGTATCCTAATTAAATGGTGTGTGGCTCGATGAATAGGGTGGTTGAGTGGTTCTACATCGTATGCTTTACGAGCATTGTAACAGTGTGAGAGAGGAGAACTATAATTGGTGTGTGAGGTCAATCAAGGGATTGTATTGTTGTTGTGAGTTAACATTTGAGAGCGAAGTTTATAACTCTATATGTAATCTATTTTCCATAATCAAAGTGGCTTTACTTGGTGTGTGGATTTTTCTCCTGTAAGCGTTTTCCCACATAAATCTGGTGTTATCTCTATGTGTGATAATTTTTCTATTATTTTGTTTTATGAATATGCATCTCAATGAATGTAACTTGTTAAATGAATGTTTTTTCTGCACTTCTTTCCTAAGAATTTTGCATTAGGAAGGCATTTCCGCACTAGGCTCTCCTTACAAGTGGTATCAGAGCCTGGCTAGTTGTGTTATCCTTGCGAGTAGGGTTGGATTTTTATGCTAATTTGATTCAGTGGGAGTCTTGCAGTGAAAAAAAAATTGATTGTCTTGTTTATAGATTGAGATGGCAAGCACATCAGGTAGAGTAGAAATTGAAAAGTTCAACGATGACAATTTTGAGTTGTGGAAACTCAAAATGGAAGATTTGTTGGTGGATAGAGACCTCTGGATTAATGTGTTTGGAACTATGCCACAAGGTATGAAGCAAGAAGATTGGGACCTCACAGATAGAAAAGCTAGAGGGTTGATAAGACTTTGTCTAGCCGATTCTATACTCCTAAATGTCCATGAGGATAAGACTTCATCTTCGTTATGGAAGAAACTTGGTGACATTTATCAGGGGAAGTCTCTGGTGAATAATTTATTCATGAGGAAGAAGTTATACTCCTTGAAGATGGAAGAAGGTGCATCTGTAGCAGGCCATCTGAATTTATTTAATATAATTGTTGCTCAGTTGGCCTTTTTGGGTGTAAAGATAGAGGAGGAGGATCGATGTATGCTTTTGTTATGCTCCTTACCTGGCACATGGGATCATCTGGTAATGGCTATTGGAAGTACAACAACCACCTTTAAGATGGAATATGTGGTTGCTTCACTGTTGTCAGAAGAAATGCGAAGGAAGTCTTTTGAGATGGCCAAGGAGGCTCTTGCTATTCAGGGTAGATCAAAGGAGAAAGGCAAGAAGAAATACAAAAAGTATAAATCCAAATTTGCAGGGAGATCAAAGTCTCCTGGCAAGAAGTCCAAGGTGAAATGGTGGAATTGTGGGCAGACTAGTCATATCTGGAAGGATTCTAAAGAGGAGAAAAAGAAGAACAACAACAACTCTTTGAAAAATTACTCTTCTCAAAGTGATGCAGATGCCTTCATTGAAACCTTGGTGACTTAGGCATCAAATGGTGATAGCTAATTGACTCAGGAGCATCCTTTCACATGACATCTCACAGAGATTGGTTCACTAAGTATGAAAAGTATGTTGGTGGAAAGGTGTACCTGGCAAGTGATTCATCCGTTGAAATTATTGGTCATGGAAGAGTCAGAATCCAATTCCCTGATGGAAGAATCAAAGGAATTGATGGTGTACTGCACATACCAGGTTTGGATCGTAACCTACTTTCTATTAGTAAGTTGAATGATGTTAGTGTGCAAGTTTCCTTCTCAAGTGGAGGTTGTAAAATGACTAGAGGCTCAATGGTGCTAGCTAAGGGTGCACACATTGGCACTCTGTGCAAGCTAGATGCACATCTTGTTCAATGCAACAATGTCTCTATAAATTCAAGCAAAGTTGCTCATGTAGAGAAGGAGAATGAAGTTCCTCTTGGTGCAAATTCTTTGGAGGTGAAACTACCAGCAGAGAAAACCATTCTATGGCATCATAGACTTGGCCACATAGGAGAAAAGGGCTTAAAATCCTTGAAAAACAAAAATCTAGTAGAAGGGCTTGTTGATTCAAACCTTGAGTTTAATTTTTGTGAACATTTCAATTATGGAAAGCAACATTGTGATTAATTTTACTCTAGTCCTCATAAGTCTTCTGGTATACTGGATTATGTTCACTCTGATGTATTTGATCCAGTGGATGTTCCTTCGTTATCAAAGTCTAAATATTATGTTTCTTTTATCGATGACTATTTGAGAAGGGCATTTGTATACTTTCTTAAAAGTAAATCAAAAGTGTTCAATCAGTTTAAAGAGTTTAAAAACTTGGTTGAAAAGAAAACTAGAAGGAAAATTAAATGCTTAAGGACAGATAATGGCGGTGAGTTCTGTTCTACAAATTTTGAAAGGTACTGCAAAGACCATGGGATTAAAAGGCATAAAACTATTCCTTATACTCCATAGCAGAATGGAGTTGTTGAGAGGTTAAACATGATGTTGATGGAAAGAGCAAGAAGTATGTTAAGTAGTGTTGGTCTGGAGAAGAAGTTTTGGGCTGAGACTATGGCTACAACATGTTACTTGATTAATCGTTCACCTAGTTCGACTCTTGTTGACAAAACACCTATGGAAGCGTGGTTTGGTAAGAAGCCCTCTTTGAGACATATTCGTGTCTTTGGCTGTGAGGCATATGCATATGTGCAAAATGAGAAAAGATCAAAGTTGGAAAACAAGGTTGTCAAATGTATCTTCATTGGCTATGGCATTGGTGTGAAAGGATACAAGCTTTGGAATCCTGTTACTGAGAAGGTTATGTACAACATAAGTGTAATCTTTTGTGAATTGAAACCTTCTTCAGTGGATCTGCAGTCAGAGATGAAAGAAGAAAAGAAAGAAAAAGTAGTTGAAATTCCTCAAACTCTAGATAAAGAGGAACTACAAAGTGTACCTAAAATTGAGGAGAGATTGAGTAGCTCTAACAATTTTGAACAGGAAGAAGAACCACAATCTCAGCCTCGCCCTGTGAGGAGGTCTACATGTGAGAAGTGGCAACCTGATAGATATGGATTTTCCATGTTACATTCGAACTGTGCCTATACTTTGATTACTAGCACTGCTGAGCCTAGGATTGTAAAGGAGGCAATTAATATGTCTGATTCAAATTCCTGGTTGGAAGCCATGAATGAGGAAATGGTGGCATTGAAGAAGAATGAAACCTGGGATTTGGTACCCTTGCCTGAAGGGGTGAAATCCCGTTGGCTGTAAATGGGTATTTTTAAGAAAAAAATGGTCTAGATGATAGTTTTGAGAAGTATAAAGTTCAGTTGGTCGCAAAAGGTTATTCCCAGGCGGAGGGAATTGATTATGGAGAAATTTTTTCTCCTGTAGCTAAGCTGACATCTATCAGATCTCTTTTGTCACTTGCAGCAGCGTATGACTTAGAGATTGAGCAGATGGATGTGAAGACAACGTTTCTTCATGGAGATCTGGAAGAAGAAGTTTATATGTCCCAACCTGAGCACTTCATTGAAAAGGTAAAGAAAATATGGTTTGCAAGTTAAAGAAATCTTTGTATGGTTTGAAGCAATCACCTAGAATGTGGTACCAAATTTTTGACACTATTGTGTTGTCATTAGGATTTGTGAGATTGAAATCTGATCATTATGTGTATTACAAAACTGAGAATGATTGTTTGAATATTATTGCCCTGTATGTAGATGATATGTTATTCTTTGGGAATAGTAAGGGTATGATTTCTATTTTAAAATCTCAGTTGTCAGCACGGTTTGAAATGAAAGATTTAGGTGCAGCAAGGTACATTTTGGGTATGGAAATAAAAAGGGATAGAGGAAGTAGAAAGCTTTGGCTTAGCCAGAGTAAGTATATCAATATTGTCCTGGAGAGATTTGGTATGACAAATTGCAAGCAGTTAATTGTTCCAGTGTTGTAGGGAACAGATCTATCTGTTGAAGATTGTTTGAAATCTCCTATCGAGATGGAGGACATGAGCAGGGTGCCTTATTCAAGTTCAATTGGCAGTTTAATGTATGTAATGGTCTGTACAAGGCCAAACATTGCCCAAGCAGTGGGAGTTCTTATTCGGTTTATGGGTAATCCAGGAAGGCCGCATTGGGATGTTGTGAAGAGAGTTTTTAGATATTTGAAGGGTACTTCAAAGTATGCTTTGTGTTATTATGACAACTCGGTTGGATCACAAAGATCTCTTAGCATTCATGGGTATGTGGATTCTGATTGGGCAGGGGACATTGAGAGCAGAAGATCCACCAGTGGATACAACTTCATGTTATTTGGTGGTGCAGTGAGTTGGATGAGCAAGCGGTAGGTTGTAGTCACTTTATCTACTACTGAGGCTGAGTACATGGCAGCAACACACACCTGCAAAGAAGTTGTTTGGCTTAGACGTTTGTGTTCTAATGTTGGGTTTAATGCAGGGTAGATTACTATTTGTTGTGACAATCAAAGTGCTATTTATTTGGTGAAAAATCCCACTTTCCATGCCAGGACGAACCATATCGATGTTAGTATCATTTCATTCGTGATATGGTGGAAGATGGAAAGGTTAATCTGGAAAAGGTGAATACTCTGGAGAATGTCACTGATGCATTAACAAAGTCTGTGAGCACAAAAAAGTATAGGTGGTGTGCCAATTCCATGGGCCTTGGGGCCTATGACTTTCAATAACTTTGAGTTTGGAGGAAGCCTGTAAGTCTTCGTCAAGTGGAAGCTTGTTGGAAAAATATGCCTCAACTTGCTGGCTTGAACCTCTCTTAATGACTTGGCATTTTCCCCTTTGATTGGCCTTCATTGTCCGACTATCACCGAAATCCAGAACTTTGGAACCTATGTCGTAGGGTTCTTGAGTTTCATAACCTCCCGACATAGTGATCTCTTTGTTGTTGCGGAGTTCCAAGTTTTCGTAACCTTTGTCGTGGAGTTCTGGAGTTTCATAACTTAGCGACTTAGCGATCTCTTTGTTATCTAGATGTCACAGGTTTTCAAAACCTAGTAACCTTCGACATGAGGTTTTGTGGTTTGGTTTTTTAGCAACTTGGCAATAGAGCGATATGCGATGGAAGGCATATGGTGGAACCCAATAGGTTGATAAGGACAGATGGTGACGAGTATAAGCAGATGGCAATTATCAATTGGATGATCGTGTAATTTACATCCTTGTTGTGAATTGTGTTGTATTCGTCAGTGTGAACCTAGGTAGCTCACTTGGTAACCGACATTGGAGGGAAAATTAATTTAACAACTACTCTTAGTGAAAAAATTAAATGAAGATTTGATCTTCATGACGACAACACGATTTGCAGAGGTGGTCGAGATCAAATCAGATCGAATGGACAGTAGGATGCATTGAATGCATATTCAAATCATATGTATCCTAATTAAATGGTGTGCGACTCGATGAAGAGGGTGGTTGAGTGGTTCTACATTGTATGATTTATGAGCATTGTAATAGTGTGAGAGAGAAGAACTATAATCGGTGTGTGAGGTCGATCAAGGGATTGTATTGCTACTGTGAGTTAACATCTGAGAGTGAAGTCTGTAACTCTGTATGTAATCTATTTACTATAATACAAGTGGCTTTACTTGGTGTGTGTGGGTTTTTCTCCTGTAAGGGTTTTCCCATGTAAATCTAGTGTTATCTTTATGTGTGATAATTTTTTGTATTCTTTTGTTTTGTGAATGTGCATCTCAATGAATGTAGCTTGTTAAATGAATGTTTTTTATGCACTTCTTTCCTAAGAATTTTGCATTAGGAAGGCATTTCTGCATTGGGCTTTCCTTACAATAACAACTAAGGATTTTTGGGTAGGAGAAATTTTAAAAGACACTTCAATGCTTGTGGCCATTGCACACTGGAAATATGAGAGAGGAACCCAAATTTAAAATTATGATACAAAGATCTTATATGATGCAATAAATATGTATCACATGTTCACCTTTTGGAGCAACCTCATATTATTTTACTGTTGAAGCCCACTTCATCATTTTCTTACTAAAGACAAATCCATCACATATTGCAAGAGTGAAAAGGGGCCCACTCTCAAAACTATGATGTGAAGGGCTGCCACAATACAATAAAATTATACCATCTATCATGGAATGACAAATATTTCATTTAACCATTTATTGTAATATAGATGCAAAAAATGATGACCCATTAAAATCATGTTAGCTTAGCATGAAGACCATATAACATCAAAAGAGATGACAAGTACAGTGCTTTTTGTAAGTACACATGGCACAATATTGATAGCTCATATTTTTTACTTAAGACTCAACATCAAGGTTGTGATGTGAAGAGCATGCACAATGCAATGATAATTAGATGTGTACTAGATAAGTAGAAGCTTAAGGGAATTATATGACCATGAATTGGTATTACATAGAAAAATCATGGATAAACAATGATTAGCAAAAGAAAGGGGACAATAATACCAATAATGACTAAGGGATCAAGTTGTAACCTTTAAGTGGAATAATAAAGGGAGTTGATCAACATAAAATTAGAAGGGTATAACAATTATAGTAAAAGGGGACATTTTCTATATTAAAACTATGGTTTTAGCAATATATTGGTAAATTTTAAAACACTATAGATCAAGGATAGAATTTTTTCAAGAAATAATAGTGAAATTAAAACACTTCAATAGCTACCACAATAGGTTTCAAATAACTAAGAACCCATTAGGTTCATGTCATAGGGAATAGTAGTAGTACAACCCATATTTAGTCATCTTCTTCACATAGAAATAATTGATATAGAAGGGATGGAAAATGAACTTAGGAACATAGAGGTAGAAGTTAAATAAAGAGGATTTTGATCACAAGATATGTAACATCTCAAAGGAAAATGCCATACAATATTTTTTTTTATAAAATTAATGTAAAGATGAAGATACTTCCCTTGGTCTTGAAGTAGGATAAGTAGTAAAATAAAGGGGTGTCATAGAACATAAACCCATAAATAGAGAATATAGAAAAAGGTAAAAATAAAATGGGAAACATGTCACAACAACAAAGAGGCCTAGCGTACTCAATATTGATCAATATAGCACAAAAAACACCCAAGTGGGAGCGATGAGCGGGAGTAGCGGTTGTAGCAGGAGTTTGAATTCTGGAGATGGTGCCTCTAAGGAGGAGTCCAATTCTAATGGGGAGATGATGTTGATCTGGTTGTGGGTTCTTTTGCAAACCTTGTTGTTGGTCTTCTTCATCTAGGGTGCAGGCCCTTGTTGTTTGACTGGTGGTCAGAGTTAATGTTCATCGTTTATGGAGGGGCGCAGGTTTGTTGCTTTGTGCCTTTGGAATTGCAAGGGATGGTGGTTCTTCTTGTTGACTCCTTGCCTTTGTGTGGGGGTCTGTCTACGCTGGTGAGGTTTGAGGCCTCTTTTTTATGGCTCCCTTGGTGTTTCTCTTTGCTTGTGTTTCGCTTGGGCTTTTTTCCCTTTTGGTTACAACTACTTAAGGTTGGGGGTTCGTTGTCTAGATTCTTGTTTGGAGCTCCCTCTCTTTGCTTGAGCTCGATGGTTTGCCCCTCGATTTTGCTAAAAAATATTTTTAGGGGTCACCTATGGTTTCCTCCTAACCTTTTATGTCGAGTTGTGTGGGGTGTCTGTAGGTGTGGCTTTGCCTGGAGCCTCTTGGATGCAGTGCTTGCATAGGGTGTTGATTTGCAAATGGTTCTCTATTGGGGGATCTTTTTCCTATGCTACTTAAGCTATTATTTTGACTTGGTCTTGCCTCGTTCCCTTTGTGGGCTTGGTTTTTTTTTTCCTCAAAGGGTTTTTGCTTTTGTTTCTTGTAGAGGGTTTTCTGCTTGAGGGGGTTTCCTTTTACTAGTGACCCCTTGTGGTGGATGGTGTTGCTTCGATGGATGCAGTTGCTATTTTTTTGGGTCTAGTTCTTGCCTTTGGTCCTATTTTTCATGATGGGAGTTAGTTTTAAGGTGGTTAGCTTGATCCCCTTCTGAATGAGGAAGTTATTGCTGGTTGAAGAGGGTATTTTTCGTATTTTGGCTGAGTTGTTCCTATTTACTCAATAGTTTGGGTTGTTTTTGTTTTGCGTTGGGGGGTTGTTGTTGTTCTTCCTTCTATTTATGTCTTTTTGGATGCCAAAGGTGGAGGTGTTTTCCTATTCTACTAGAGTTCTTGCTTACTACCAGGTTCTACAGATGATGTGTCCTATAGAGATGAATATTGCTCATATTGAGGTGGAGTTGGTTGTTGTAGTAATGGTGGGAAGTTTTTTTCTCTTTTTCTAGTTCCTATTGAGGTGGAGCATGTGCATGCAGGAGGAAGGTGACTTTAGTAGGATTGGTCCTCACTTCTTCCTCTCCAATAGAGGAGATCCCTATCCTTTTGAGGTGGTTTTTGGGTTGGTGTATCTAGTTGGATGGTGCACTTTGAAGAATGCTTCTCCTCAACAATCTATGGTTCTAACCTCTCTTCTGGTGGGGAGTCTGTTTGGTTCAGTTTTGCTAAAATTGAGCGGATGGTTTGCTGCAATATGGCTTCTGCAGGTTGATTGTTGCCTGGCTGATTCAGGCAGTTTTCATTTCTCGCTTGGTTTCTCAATCCTTGTTTATTGGGTTTAAGGTCTCAGTCAAAACCTTGTTGTAAAGGGTTCAAGGTCCCTTCAAAACCTTTGTGCAACTTATGTAGTCATGTTTTATCCTTGTGTTGTTGCCGATGGGTTGCTATTCGTATGTGGATTATCTTTGTTGCAACATGATTTTGTTGGGTAGGGTTTCAGGTCCCTTCAAAACTTGATTGGATAGGGTTTCAGGTCCCTTCAAAACTGAGTTGTATTAGGTTTTCGCTCCCTTCAAAACCTGCTTTTCCCCTAATCAAATCAAAGAGGCCTAGTGTAGAATTTTTCCCATAAAAATGAGGATCCAAAGTAAAAACTACTACTATCCTAATTGACACTTTGATGAGCATAAAGGTTAAAAGTGATTTTACTAGGTTTTCATGAGTACAAGACAATATTTTAGGCCCAAAGAGAATGAAGGTAAAATACAAGAGGCTGTGGGGTACCACACATGTTAGGGTCATTTTTAGATTCATATATTCATTATATAACACTTAAAATTTAAATACACTACAATATGGGAAGAGATAAATTATGGGAAGAGAGCTATTATGAGTGATTGGGATTTATTATGTAAGAGAACGAGTCATATGAATTATATATGTGAGGATAAGAAAAATGATAATGTGAGAGTGAAGCATGATGGATGAATTGTAAGACATGTATATGTTATTATTCATTATATTAATATATGATCTTATATATATATATTGATAAGTGAATTGGGCTCAAGGGGGCCCAAACCCAAATATATTAACAAATAAACATAGCCCATCAACGAGCAAAAATTCAAAAAATAAAATTACGATCGACCAAAAATCCACCAATGTTGTAACCATCGCTATGCTTCTATGTCCTGTTCCATGTCTTCAACCTCCACAACCGCCTATTCGTCCACACCTTCACCATCTGTCATCGCTAGTAAAGCCAACACCGACATCCTTCCCAACAAGTTACCCAATACAAAAATCTCTTTGACTATATATATATATATACGTGAATTGGGATCAAGGGGGCCCAAACCCAAATACATTGACAAATAAACATAGCCCATCAACGAGTAGAAATTCAAAAAATAAAATTACGATTGACCAAAAAGCCACCAATGTTGTAACCATCGCTATGGTTCTATGTTTTGTCCCATGTCTTCAACCTCCACAACCACTTACTCCTCCACACCTTCACCATCTATTGCCGCTAGTAAAGCCAACACTGCCATCCTTCCCAACAAGTTACCCAATACAACAATCTCTTTGACTAGGGAAATATTCCCCCAACTTCTGCCAACTGAGAATATTACTCCTCCCCTATGCTCCACATGATAAAATGAATCGATGGACCATTAAATGGATGAGTATAGGTAATGACCACACACCACTCGATAGACAAAACCCCATCTCTAAAACTACCATTGCCAAATAATACTCCATGGCCTCCCGCCAACTTGTAGTCACAAACCTTCACATTAAAAATATCACCATGTTGATGTCTTCCCTCTACTGTAATAACCATACCATAAACATTGACAAAATATCCATGTTGGTTCAAAAATGATACGTTGACATCAAAAACGTTACACCTAAGATAGACTTTATCACACCTAGATCCTCGTCATCGTGAGTTTTGAAGACTTTCTTCAACCTGACATTCAATATCACCTCCCTAAAGGCCATTTTTCGCACCTTCGCACCCACGCATATCGTGGTATCCATAGCAAATAATGTTGAAGGGAACTAATGAGCTAAACTTAAAGCCAAAGCTATTGCTATTCAAGACAATATTAAATGCTTTGCCAATCCAAGCATTAAAAGTTGCCATCAAATCACCTTGGATCTTCATCCACCACACATGTGAGATCTACATCGATTAGCACCAGCGTACCACTGTGCTATGCCCTTATGCTAACGGTGATTTTCGACAACCTATCCACATCTTCAATCCTTTCTCAATATATTGGGAAATTTCAAAATCCTCCAAGCTATCTAAAATCTCCACTATTTGATGCAACCATTTGCTCAGTTTCCAGTTAGGGGTGGCCCTCCTTTTGATAACATTAACGGTGATCATTGAATCACCCTCTAAATGAATTCTAGTTGCCCCCAAATGCTTGCCTAGCCGAAACCCCAACCACGTCACTTGGAATTCAACTTCATTATTTGTCTCATCCACTAATCTTTTTTCCCATTTTCCATCTTCTCACCTTTATGATTACAAATAATACATCCATCACCGAAAGGGCTTGGGTTCCCCTTCACAGCCTTGTCGAAGCTCACTTTGATCCAACTTTCATCCAATCGGTGTCATTTCATGTCTACCCTTCGGTTGACATAAAGATCAACCTTCCAAGCCCCATAAGTGGGGGATACATATATGGGTGTATATAATCTATTTAAATTTGGTTTCTACTTATTGGATGTTCAAGTTATCCCCTTTTTATTCCATCCTACTAGGGTTATAAATCAAAATATAAAACCTTTGACTCTAATTTAGGTTTTTCAATCAACAACTCGATTGATCAACTTAAGGGTACTCCAATAAAATACCTCCTTACTTGGATTTGATGCATTCATATAAGACAATAAGTTATTTTGAGACAAGTTTAACTAAAATTATTCCATCTAATGTCACTCCCATATAAGTTGTTACTATTAAATTTATCTTATCTATAAAAATAAGTTAAATTTCATTTGTGCCTTGTGATTTGCTTCCTCCAAATATTGTATGGGAGCATTGACCATTATATATTTTTTGTTAAATATGGGTATATTAAGAGTAAGTGAGCTTTAGTTGGCAATGGATCCACTTTAATATATCTAGTCAATATTTTTTGGATGTAATCAAGGTTGATTATTCTAATTTACTAATGTTTGATGTAACCTTAAAAGGGTTTGATAATATGGATCAATAATCTCTTATTTGTGTTACTTTACCTATTACTCTTCAACCTATAACACTTGATATTATGTTTCATATGATGTTGAGTTCTTTAGTGTATAATATTATTTTTAGCCATCATTTGATTCATGTCATGGATGTTGTACCTTGTACACTTAATTATACATTAAATTTATTTATAATAAAAGTAGATGTGTAGTCGCAATTGATAATGATCCTTCCCAATACTGTCAACTAATTATGAAACAAAACATCTTAGTACCTCCTAATTGATTAATTATACATAGATTATTATTGATAACCTCTTTTATTTTACCTACACCTCATGAGGATGATCAAGGTTCTCTTGATTACACACTTTCATGTGATAAATAATATAAAACAAATGATAAGGATTGCTTTGTCCCCTGTTTATATATGAATTCAACTATTTATGATTGACTACCTTCTATTTTTCATGAGGATTTTACTACTCGTGAATATGCTCTTATTCATAGGTTTTAGGTTAGTGTTGATTATGACGA